>CM053986.1:97378-154492 GCA_028641955.1 Protonibea diacanthus
GATGACTGATATATGTCACATCATAGGCATAGCAACAGCAGATTTAAACAGAAGCAAAGCAGATCGACGGTCACTGCAGAAAATGTCTTGCTTGAGCTGCCTGTATTATTGTCTGTCAGTTAGTGGCTAGCGCTAACGCGCTAGCTCCTCTGCTGTCTCTGTCATTTTAGACAGACAAGTTCAAATTCAGTGCCAATAACTGCTAAAATGGCCGCCTAATGTTAGCAATTAGCATGTCTTTAATTTTTAGTGGCTAGAAATTATGTTGTGATTTAACACAGTCCTGCTGGATTCACTGTCAAATTAGATGACTGATATATGTCACATCATAGGCATAGCAACAGCAGATTTAAACACAAACAAAGCAGATTGACGGTCACTGCAGAAAATGTCTTGCTTGAGCTGCCTGTGTTATTGTCTGTCAGTTAGTGGCTAGCGCCAACACGCTAGCTCCTCTGCTGTCTCTGTCATTTTACACAGAGAAGTTCAAATTCAGTGCCAATAACTACTAAAATGGCTGCCTAATGTTAGCAATTAGCATGTCTTTAATTTTTAGTGGCTAGAAATTATGTTGTGATTTAACACAGTCCTGCTGGATTCACTGTCAAATTAGATGACTGATATATGTCACATCATAGGCATAGCAACAGCAGATTTAAACACAAACACAATCTGCATGATTCGGATTTTTTTAAATTCAGCCCTCCGAAAAGGCTTAACAGGAAGCACACTGAAGCAATAACTCGTGTTTTATCCTTGGTCTTCTTTTATTTTTATTGCAAATGACCACAGGTGACCGCAGGTCATAAACCTGAAATGAGTAAACCAAATATAACAGGTTACATGTAATTCTATTAATAAATTGTAACTTATATTTTTATCTTTTTACCATAAACAAACATTAACTCTTTTAATATAAATTTATCAAATGTTTTCTTATGAATTTAAAGTAATAAATTGCAGTAAACATAGCAGCCCTCAACCTAAACCAGTATCTTGGTCAACATTAGCAGTTAACATTAACATACAAGTAGCTAAGTGCTAGCCTGGAAAGCTAATGGAGTTAACCAAGCATGCTAGCGGGAGCTAGCGGCGATGCTAACGCGAGCTAGCGGCGATGCTAAAACGAGCTAGCGCGCTAACCGCGAGTGCTAACTGCGAGCGCTAAATAACACTCTTATTCTCACATCACGCTTTAAAGATAGCTCATCAGTGCAACACATTATACTCATAAGTTATACATAATCAACAGGCTATTTTCGGCTAACTGCAGCTTACCAATGGGCTGTGTGCTTCTGTTAAAACCTGAATACAGCTGCCGTGAAACATCAACACAGGAAGCCACACGGACTTTTTAAAATAAAACAAAGAGCCTTAAATCAACTATTTAGAGCTACAAATGATGACAGCACTAAAAGTCTTGACACAAACAAAGCAGAATGACAGTCACTGCAGAAAATGTCTTGCTTGAGCTGCCTGTGTTATTGTCTGTCAGTTAGTGGCTAGCACTAACGCGCTAGCTGCGCTGCTGTCCCTCTCTGTTATTTTAGACAGAGAAGTTCAAATTAACTGCCATTAACTGCTAAAATGGCCGCCGCCGGGCAGTTACTGCACCTGTTTGAATGTCAGTTGGAAGACAGGGAGAGAGAGAGAAAATGCTGAGACCATGCCTCGAACAGGAAGGATTTGTGGTGAAAACCGTATTTCTAATCATTGAACCACCTTAATTTTGGGCATCTTGAGGCCTTCCTGGACGTTTAGATATGCAGTTTGTGTGTAAAATGAAGAAATGTGACCTATTAAAATCGATTCAAAGAAAGGTTACTTCTGCTTTCCTCCAGAAATTTCCCCCCCCTTTTTAACATGGGAGTCTATGGGGCTGTGGATGAGTGTTGGTGGCGAATCTTTGTGTCTGACGCCAAAACTATAATACTGACAGCTTTAGCAGACGAATCTGAGTGAGAAGACAAATTTTCCTACGTTTCTATCTATAAATTATGTCTGTAGTGTGAAATTTGCGGCCACAGGAGCAGTTTCCGTTTTATTATTTGACAGATTTTTTTCTCTCCTCGTCATTCTAGCTGATGATGTCATCCACTCTAGCACAAACATTCCGCGCAATACACACCCATTATAAACCCAGAAATTTGAGCAAAAACCTTCTCAACTTTGAGCCTCGATAGTTTAAAAATAGTAAAAGGTGTCGATAAGTGACGTGAATAAATGAAGAGAAGGCATGAGTACCTCCATTTTAAAGTTTAAATGAAGTCTCTCGGTGAAAGTATGCCAGAGCAGTTCATTTTTGAAAATGTCTGTTGAAATCTTTTTTTTTTTCGGGGTTTTCCATTCATTCCTATAGGAAATTTTTCGCAGTTTTTCGCGAAGTTATTCGCGAATTTTTCGCGAATTTCTTACACATTTACAAGCATTGGATTCGGGGTGAAAACACACGTTTTGATATATTATTTGTTGGGGGTCCTCTGGCCGGTTCGGGCCGCATTCTTCGGCGAAAAAGGGCGGAAAATGAATAATAATAATAAAAAAACTGCCATGAAATCCACAGAAGATTAATAGTTGCCTCGTGTCGTAGGCACTCGGCACTAAAAAACTGCCATGAAATCCACAGAAGATTAATAGTTGCCTCGTGCCTCGTGTCGTAGGCACTCGGCACTAATAATAAAACTGCCATGAAACACGCAGAAGATTAATAGTTGCCTCGTGTCGTAGGCACTCGGCACTAATAATAATAACAAAACTGCCATGAAATCCACAGAAGATTAGTAGTTGCCTCGTGTCGTAGGCACTCGGCACTAATAAAAAAATAAATAATAAACATTTGAAATTCAATAGGGCCTTGCACCGCGTGCTCGGGCCCTAAAAATAATAATAATAAACATTCGAAATTCAATAGGGCCTCGCACCGCATGCTCGGGCCCTAAAAATTAAAGCTGCAAGCAGCATTGGTTGGGCCCTTGCACCTCTGCGCCAAGGAGGAGGAGTTCGTTCAAATAGGACCCCTTCACAACCAGCCCGCAACACCAAAAATAGTGACGTTCATTCTTAAATATCTTGCTTCCTGTTAATTTTAGCCCATTGCTGCAAGAGACTTTTTTGTAGGTCTTGCCATGTTCTACAATTTGGCTGAGGTTTCATAACTCTGTGTCTAAAACTGTGGCAGGGCTGCCTGAAAGAAAAGTTCAAGGGGGCGCTATAGAGCGATTTTGCCCCGCCGCCTAATTACCTATGCAGCCGAAATTTGTAAAACATTCGTCTTAATAACCACAAGAAGTTTCAGACAGCTCTGAGAAAGTATATGAAAGCCCAACACTGAAAATCAGCCAAAAAAGTCAATGGAGTTTTTTCGAAAAAAAAATTGCGTTTTTGACTTTGATGGGCCGCCGTGCCTACATAGTTTCTCAAAAACTCACCGTTTTTGGAGGGTTTCTTTCCAAGGTGGTTTCTGATATTCTCCCTCAGT
Organism: Protonibea diacanthus; assembly: GCA_028641955.1. Taxonomy (NCBI): domain Eukaryota; kingdom Metazoa; phylum Chordata; class Actinopteri; family Sciaenidae; genus Protonibea; species Protonibea diacanthus. The sequence continues at coordinate 100,857 of CM053986.1, forward strand.
TTCAGCACCGTACGGTCAGTATTGTCTGAGCTGGATGGAAATGTGTTCTAGGTCAAACTGCCTTTATATATCAGAGGTTTGGGGAAGATTGGACTATTTTTCGCAAAGTTATAACACGTCAAAATTTCATGAAAACACACCGAATTTCGTGGCCCCGCCCCTCCCACACAGAAAATCCAAACCTCACGATTTTGATAACTTTTCATTGTCGAGGCCTTAGGAACACACATGCCAAGTTTCAAACAGATAGGATGAAAGCCCTAGGAGGGGTTTGTTCAAATACGACCCCTGGAAATGACCTCAAAAACACAAAAACGCCAACTTTGAAATAAAATGGACGTTATATGCTTTGCTGTAGCCTGGGTCACCAAGAGACTTTTTTTGTAGGGCTGGGGGAGATATATGTGGCCACCAAAAACCATGTCTCTATGCGAAATTTTCACTGGCAGAGGCTCTGTACAAGATTTTATAGGTGGCGCTGTGGAGCCATCCTGGTCCGAGCACCCGTGAGACTTCCGGATTCTAAAAATTTCAGCATGCTTTCCTGCTTGAGGTTTTCATTTTGTGAGTTTTCGAGCGCGTTTAGCCCTTGACAAAATGGCCCCGAAGAGGCACCAAGGAAAAGAAAGAAAGGAAAAAAAAAAAAAGAAAAATCCTAAGGATACAATAGGGCTTTCGCTGCCTGAATGTTGTTCGGCACTCGGGCTCTAATAATAAGCCCGAGGAATATTATAGAGTGTGCTCTTTCAGGCACACTCAAGTTGAAAAATTTCGAAAGAAATTTTGAGTGTACCTGACTTTGGCCCCGTCGCCCCCATACATTACATTATTGACACTGCTCAGCTAGGTGCTAACAGGGGTAACCGGGATAACGGAGCTAACTGGTAAACGGTACCTGGACTTCAGCACTTGCCGATATGTTATCGGAATCGTAACTCTAGGTAAAAAGAAAGACGTGTGTGCTGAAGCACCCCTAAAAATGGGCTAGACTCGCCCATGCCAAGGAATAACAAATAGTGTGCTTGGATAACATATAGTGTGTGCTTTCAGGCACACTCAATAATAATATTAATAGTAATAGACAAAGGAGGATGTGTGTGTGTGTGTGTGTGTGTGTGTGTGTGTGTGTGTTAGGGCCAGATGGAGGCCAGCAATCAGAGCAGAGCAGAGAAAGCAACTGCAGCAGCTCTTGTGACATTTGACCCCGCTTAGAAAGAGAAAAACAGCTGAAAGTACCCTTCGAACAGGAAGGATTTCTTGCCAAACCATAGTTCCAATCATTGAACCGGCTTCATTTTGATCATCTTGAGCTCTTCCTGAACGTCTACATAAGAGAGAGTTAAAATGGTTGTGTTCAGACATTTATCACACAATTAACTGTATAAACCAATTGTAAAAAAAAAAAAAAATCTGTCAGTTATCCTATAAAACAAAACTTCTTTGCTCTCACTGAATCTTAAAGCCAGCTGAAGCTGAAGAAATCTGACTTCGCCATAAATAATTCAACTCATTTCACTGAATAAACAATTAAACAAAATTAAATATTCTTTTCCCTGTTTTTGCTATTGGGTAGTGTTTCCACTGTTCCAACAATCACCAGCTCTGTATTAAAAGCCTAAAATATTCTGGCAAAATGACTGAAATTTTTGCCAAAGGACTCTGGTCTAGTGGCTTTGAACAGAGTGTAGATTGGACTTGACTCTCTGATGGCAAAGAAAGGCTTTGAAAATATTCTAAACATAGCATTTGTTTTTTTAGGCTTCTATAACATGTTACATTTCTCACCATCCACAGCAGGTCTTTGCTTAGCTTCAATGCCAGTAGGGAGCTGTCAGTCAACCTATGATCTGCCTATACAGTCTTGTGAAATGGTCTGAACAGCAAAATGAGCTGTTTTTCAACCAGTTTTGTCACTCAGATTTTGTGGATGCTTAACCAGACCGTCAACATTAATATCATACATGCATTTGCACATTTCCAATGATTTAACATTTAGTATGTCACTTGAGGTAGGACATTTAAGCATTTCAGACTTTGAAATTAGAAAAAAAATGTCAAAGACAGCTGATCTGTAGCGCTGTGTTCAGATCCCTGTGCAGGCTCTCGTGCAGTTTGTTGAAGCTCTGGAGAATGGCTACAGCAAACACAAGAACCCCTACCATAACCTGATTCATGCCGCTGATGTCACTCAGACTGCCCACTTCCTGATGCTGCACACTGGACTGATGGTAACACATAAATACATACATAGTTTCTATAGTCAGTCAAATTGTTTGTTCATATACGTTGCATTTTTCTACAGTGAGAATGTGTGTACATGTGTTTTTGTGCAGCACTGGCTCAGCGAACTGGAGATTCTTGCAATGGTTTTTGCTGCAGCTATTCATGACTTTGAACACACAGGAACCACCAACAACTTCCACATCCACACCAGGTAATGTAGACAGTAATATAATGAGAATACTCTGTCTTCTATAAAGATTATTAAAGGATCTGGGGATCTGACAGTGACAGTTCTTACAAGTAGGGCCTGATGGAACAGGTTTCCTTTATGCCATGAGTTTTTTAAAGATTTACGTCTTTAGGTATAACATTGAAAGACACTGAACTACCAACCCAAATGAAAATATATAAATAAAGGGATAAGACTACATGTCTAGAGCGTTGCTAGTGGCTCTAATGTAATTTAGCTGCCTAAACTTTAAGTACCCTAAAACTAGCTTGAGTTGTGTAATTCATCATCAAGTCTGCATTCTTTTTGGCAATGTTAGCATTGATAACAAGTGCAGATTCTGGATGGTTCTGTGAGGCTGTAATAGGCATGACACTATTCTGCACTAGTCAGTGATGTATCACACTGAGTCCTAACATCAGTATGCTAACATGCTCACAATGACAATGCTAGCATGCATATGTTTAGTAGGTATAATGTTTATGTTCACCATCTAGTATGTTAACATGCTAATATTTGCTAATTAGCTCTTTACACATACACACACAGAGAATAATGGGAATGCTTTGCAGGTAATTTGTAATAAATTTATTTTAAAAAAAGGACAAATTGGACAAAGTGGTGGGCAAAGAGACGTTGACATTATATAAAAATAATAATAAAAAAAAAAAAAAACTAAAATACTGGATCTTTATAAACATATTCTGACGGTATAAATGTATTCACAAAGATGTGAATCTCTTAACCAAGAGAATAACAAGAACATAAAACAGCATGTTTTAATGGTGCTTCTATATATTAAGTAGCAGATGTCAGCATCTGATTGGATATTATGTCTATCTGTCAGGTCGGAGGTGGCCATACTGTATAATGACAGGTCAGTGCTGGAGAACCATCATGTCAGCGCTGCCTACAGACTGATGGCAGAGGAGGACATGAACATCCTGGTCAACTTGAACAAAGATGACTGGAGGTGTGCACAAATAAATCACACATCACTGATGAGTTGATACTTATATACTTTACATATCTGCCTGTATTTCTCAGTGCCTTCCTGTTTCTATGTTTCATCAATGGGAAAATTAATTTTTCCCTGACAATTCTAAATATAGGCCTGAGAAACTCTCACACACCCACACAGCAACAGTGGAGCTGGACTTGAACCAGCCACTGTCTGGTTCCTACGGACTGAGCTACTCCTACCCCCAATTGTCTTATGTCTGTGATTCACAAACTACACACACATCCATCCATTTTCTGTAACTGCTTATCCTCATCAGTGCTGGAGGCAGGTATGGCCTGGACAAGTTGCCAGTTCATCACAATGCACACACTAAAATGTAACTTGATTGTGTGTATTGATTATTGACAGGGAGCTGAGGGCTCTGGTCATAGAGATGGTGATGTCAACAGACATGTCGTGTCACTTTCAGCAGATCAAAACTATGAGGAATGCCCTGACACAGACACACAGGTCAGTGCTGCAACCATGACATGCATAATCTACTGGTTATCAACACACACACACACACACACACACATGTACATACACATACTGTACACATATATACAACTTTCTAATGAAATGATTTTGTTCTCTTTCTCCAGTATAGACAAAGTGAAGGTTTTGTCTCTGATGCTTCATGCTGCAGACATCAGTCATCCAGCCAAGGCCTGGCCATTGCACTACCGCTGGACTCACAGTCTGATGGAGGAGTTCTTTAGACAAGTACACACACACACACAAAACACAATGTGTTGAAAGAGTTGAAAGAGGGTTGTGTTTCTTATCCACATTAGTGTCCAGAGAAAAAAATACAAGCATGTAAGGAATTAATTAAACATTGTGTTTGTTGTGGAGAAATTGCTGAAGTCAGGGAGGGAAGAAAGTGTTCAGGAGCCTCTGATGTCTTATGCTGTATTATTTATTGACACTTGGCCAAGGAGAATTAGAGACACTCTCAAAGTACATCAGAAGTGCCTGAGTCGGTCTCACTTTCTGCCATCTCATGCTGGTGGTCAGACTTTAAACCCCTACAGATAACACCACAAATACTATACGCCCAGAATTAGCCAAAGAGAATGTTTTTACCCAAGCGTTATTTTCAGCATGTTCTAGTCTGGAGACACTGTTGTCTGTTTACGCAGATTGGAACATCAACGTCAAGCTTTCTATTATGTCTATGAAGGCAGCAATAGGTCTCTTTGACACTGGCCACCACAGTGTTGAGATAAACTGGCACCTACTGTTCTCAATCAAGGCCAAACATCTACTACTGCCGAGGACCTCAAGGCCCACACGTGACCCGGTGTAACCTAAGCATAGAAAATTCCATAACAGTGTTCCTCTTCTTGTGTCTATCTCTTCATGTTAGCATGTACAGCTGAAAAAATTGTACTTCAGAAAAAGCATATGGGGTGCACATCCACTGTGTGGAAAAATAAGAAACTCCTTGCCAGTAGACCCGTGGCTGGTGGACACAAATCAAGTGCGTATCTGTGGGTCCATCCCAATGAAATTTTGATATGATATTCAGACACTTTATTTCCTGCATTCTGGTAAATTTGCAACCATGCTTTGTATGCATCAATTTCAAAGTCCTAGTTACTTCTATTAATATTAAAACATCAGATCATAGACATGAGCAAAATGTTTGGTCTGTCAATACAACTCCACTCTGTGTCCTATGCCTTGGTGCTGCTCAGATGTGAGAGTCTTCCCGTTCAGTGTTGCTACAGGTGGACCATGGGTAAAATATTCCTACTGACAGGACTGATTCACTTATGGCCGATCGGCCATTGAAGTCTCTTTTTACAGGCAGACTTCAGCTGGAGATGTTTACAACATTTGAAAAAAGATGTGCGTTTGAGAATCCCTAACCAGGCGACCAATGATATTGAGTGACGGACAGCTTTCCTGTCATTGTGGAAAGTGACACTTTTTTTCCCCCCATATTACCCCTATATATTATTTTGCAATAATATTGCATGTACATTCCACTGTCTAGGTGCTGGTCCTGGCTGCTATCAGAGTTAATGTGTAATGATTGTGCAACCCTACCAAATGTTCATAGAGACACTGATTAGTCCTCATCCTAAAAACATTTTTTTCTTGTAACATTAAGTGTGGAGACATATTGTTTGAAAATATGGATATATTATTAAGTGGTAAGCCATGTCTGTGTGAACACCACACAGAGTTGATTTGAGTACCTAAAAAACACATCATGTCCATGTTGCCTTGGTGACTGTGTCGTTTCCAGGGAGATAAAGAGGTGGAACTCGGCCTTCCTTTTTCTCCACTCTGCGATCGCAAAGCCACCATGATCGCCCAATCACAGATAGGTAAGAACAACCACCATGCAACAATACCTAAGACCACAGGCAGGTGAGGAAAAGTACTACTAACTGGTAAATATTACAGTAGTTGTCAAAAGGAGGTCACACAGAATATCCTAAATGTGTGTGTGTATGGTTGAAGATAAAGAAAAAATGTAACGTAAAATGTAAAAAATAAGAACAATTGTGCTGTCCTTTATTCTTTCATCCTCTTACCTTTTCATCTGTCTTCCTGTCTCTCTTACTGCTTGCAGGTTTCATAGACTTCATTGTGGAGCCGACTTTCAGTGGTTTGATTGACACAACAGAAAAGGTGATTGGTCCTCTAATAGAAGAGGACAGGAGAGCCAGAGAGACTGGAAACAGGAGGTCTAGGTACCACTACTAGTACTACTTCTACTGGGGAAAAGCAATCACAAAACATAGAATGAATCCCAATATCCAACCTTATATCTACAGTAGTAGCAACTCAAAAGTTCCCCTCCAAGCCGAAAGCCAGCTGAATGGCAGCCGTCTTCCAGCCGACTTCCAGCCAACTGCCTACTACGTTCCAGCTGCTGGAATGACCCCCCTACTTCTCCTGGGCGTGTCTATTTTTTACTATAACTCCACCTATTTATTTAATTACAGGGTATGACCAAAAGATGGCGCTTCTCTCACAGAATCTTTTTACAGTTGTTCTACCTGGAGATGACGTAGCTTACACACCTCATTAGCATTCTCTTTGCTCAACCTTTTGTTTGCACTTACTGGGCTTTTTGGTCTCCCAGTGTCACACATCACAGAGCGGAAAATGGCTGGTTTGACTACGGTGTACTATACAGTAGTCTTGTGATTTGAGCGTGTTCATGAACAGGAGGATGACATTTACTGTATTTTCATTTTTGTCCATCCCATAGGTCTAATCCTGCATAAATAAATTGAACCATAAATGAAACTCCATGCAGCAAGAACTTGGCTACTGTTGCTAAACGACAACGAAAAACAAACAAATTTAATTGGATATATAGATTTATTATTATACTGTTTTGAGTGTTTGATTTGCTTGCTTTTGCTGAGTGTGTATTGGTCTACATATAAATTTAAAAAAAGAAGTTGCTGCATGGAGTTTCATTCTCCCCTCCCCCTTGACTCCTCAGCCTGCCACCTTCAACACCTGACCCCATCAGCCCACTCCTCCCCCCCTCACCAGTTCACCACCCCCCTCTCAACCCCTACTGAGACTCTCTCCACACAGCACCCCCACATCCCAAAAAGGTCCGAAACCAAATAAACGAAAGACTTCTGTTGCTCAAGGACAGTTTTATATAATAATTTGTTATACTTTTTTTCTTTGATTTGCGTGCCTTTGCTGAGTATGATGTACCTGTATACATGAACATTGGAAAAAAAAGGTTCTTGCTTCATGGAGTTTCATTTATGCCTATGGGATGAACAAAAATGAAAATACAGTAAATAAGTCATCCTCCTGTTCATGAACACACTCAAATCACTGTATAGTATACAGTAGTCAAACCAGCTGCATTTTGTGCTCTGTGGTCTGTGTGACACTGGGAGACCAAAGAGCAAACAAAAGGTTGCACGATGAGAACGCTAATGAGGTGTTTGTACAGGCTCACCTGGCCTAAAGCATACACTGAATACTGGCACAACTACAAAAATCTTCGAAAAGGCTGTTCATCACCCGTAATTCTTCTTCTTTAAATGGAGATTCACAACGATCATACTGTGATCAAATATTCAACAAGAGGTATTATTACTGTTGTTATTCTTCCTCTTTAAATGGAAATTCATTAAAAAAAAGTTCTTGCTGCATGGAGTTTCATTTATGGTTCAATTTATTTATCCAGGATTTAACCTATGGGATGGACAAAAATGAAAATACAGTAAATGGAGGGGGACTGTCCAAAATTGACGACACATAATGTATCCTACACCTGTGACCGGCGATTGTACTGGACTGGGAAGCAGCCGACAGATTTATTAGGCTATGTAATTATTTAATAGTCATAAAGGAGGGCGAGTATTTATGGTGTTTATATCTAACATGTCACTGTTTACTAAAACAACAACATCTAGACTGTTCTGTCTAGATTAGAATTACTAACGCGTCTCTTCTCTGGCACACTCTCTCTCTCCTCGCTCGCTCCTGATCTGCTGTAGATACGGGCGGCTGCAGCGGTGCCTCAGTGTTATCTTATCACAACTTATTTTTTCCATCAACCGATCTGTGGATCACTTGGTGCCGGTCTGTGGGGAGCGATATGAACGGACCGGGGATCAACAATGATCCGTTGCACCACTAGCCACATCCATGATTGTGCTTTGTCTCAGCTGATCGGCTCACCTGTTCACCCGAGCGTCCCCAGAGTATCTGTTCGGATGTGTCTCTATACAGTCTACGGTGAGAGCAGAACATTAAAATCACTGCTCCTCCCCGTGGACAAATGAGGCCTTGCAGCTGGTTTTCACCCAGGCTGCTTAGGGGCGTTTCCAGTCGGGGCCTCACTGACTACGTCATCGCGGGGGATTACATTCCCGTCACGGATCTGCGAAGGACCGGTCAAGGACCAGCCACGGACCCGTCACGGAAACACGGGAACTTTTGCGTTGCTACATCTGTAAGAGACGTAAGGTTGAAGTGAGCTGGACACAAAACCGATGAGTGACTGTGTTCATAAAAAGGAATTCTCCTCAAATATTGATTCTGATCTCTGAATATGAATCCATACCAAATAATAATCTCTGTGTGAAACTGAAGATATATGTGAGCTAATGTGAGGCTGAAGACTTTATAAGTGATGGGTCAGGGGACACTTTTTGGGTGGGTAGCTGCTCCAATGGAAGCACAGAGAATTGTGTAGGACTGCAGCTCTGCCTCCTGGTTTTAACTCTGGGTTGTCAGTTTAGGTTAGGTTAGGGTTAGGTTTAGGTTTTCAGCAGATAGTTGTCCAATTATCTATGAAGCCCACATTGTTTACTGGACACCACCTTGACAGCCAGCGATGGAATGATGACATGCTGCTAAACAGTTCATCACTGGTCAGATTAGGCAGAGAAAAGTCTGATATGGTTTTTGTATACGTACACACTGATGAGGCCACTGTCCTATACGATTGGATGAAATATGGAAAATGCATTTTTAACCATGATGTAAAAGCTCAAGTGTTTTGATCTTCTCCAAGCCCATGGTCCATGACTTATATCTGTTCCAGTCTAACAGGAAGTGGTTCAGTTACTGTGGAGTCAGTGCAGAGACACAGTAGTGGTCGGCATGGAAACGGTGATGATGGACAGATGGACTTTTCCCTGACAGCCATTGAGCTACCGGCTCTGAGGCTCCACCTTTCTGGCGTCATAGCCAGCAACAAGGACAGATGGAAAGAGCTGTCTGTGCATGGTACTACACACACACACACACACACACACACACACACACACACACACACAACTTTTAGAAGTGTTCCAGAGGCAGCATGCTATTCTGTTATATTGTATTCTGTGTAGAATATAAGGCTGTTATATTTTTGACGTATGTAGTATCCATCCACATCAAAAGCAGATCAGGATGGCTGTAAGTTAGACACAGAAACACCATAAAGAATATGGTCAGTTTTCAAAATAAACTTGTGACTCATGGTAGAAGCTTTGTTCTGTCCCCGACCCATGCCCTGCTGCGATGGCGGCATCTGTACCAAGTATGGCTGTCTCTCTGTGTCTTGCCTCTCTGTAGCTCTGTGTTGAGTAAACGTCTTGTTTTGTAAAGGTCTAGTTTGTAAAATATTGGATTGTTGGATCGCAGACTGGTTTGGATTGCAGTGTGAACTAGAAAAATTTCTAAAGAAATTTTGAATGTGCCTGACTCTGGCCCCGTCGCCCCATAACTTATTATTGACACTGCTCAGCAAATTTAGTATTAATACAACAAGCTGTGTCATCATTGCCTTTTTAATGGGCTCTTATTTTGAAGGGAAACTTATTTTGACAAGACTTTTGTGTGTGTGTATGTGTGCGTATGTGGTCTTGTGTCTGTTAATGAGAGTTTTACAAAGTCTTATTTTGAAGGGACTCTTATTTTGAAAGACTTTTGTCGTGTTTGTGTGTGTGTGTGTGTGTGTGTGTGCGCGCGCATGTGTGTTTGTCTTGTCTGTCTCTATCAGTAAGTTTACATGCAGCAAGAAATTCGAATTTCTGATCGTATTAGATAATGACATGCATAAGACCAGATCACTTGTCTGAGTATACATGCTGTTCGGAGACAAACAGCCAGAGAATGGCTGACTCTGTTACGCTAGGTGTCGCTGTAGCCCTCTCAACAAAGGGCCACTTTCGGTTGACCTCTACTTATCAGCAACAACAAACTATCTGAAGGCATTCAAACAAAGATGGTGTACGAGGAGATGGACGATGCTACAGCTGCGTACATTTTCGTGCATTATTTTCATCCTAATAATGAATATGAAAAGAACAACGGCCCCAGCGGAAAATGCCGCGCATGCGCAGAATGCAAAATCCGCTTCAGATCGGATTGCTGAGTATACATGGCATTAAAAAACGACTATGAACGAATTATCTAGGTGTTCTTATCCAATTTTGAGATGTCCGATGTGGTCCGAAATAATTGGATCGGACTAAGGTGTTTACAAGCACTTTAAAAAGTCCGAACGAAGTCTGATACAATCAGAAATTCGAATTTCTTGCTGCATGTAAACGTACTGTATGTGTGTGCTTGTGTGTCTGTCTGTCTCTCTATCTATGTCTGTGTGTCTCTGCGAGAAAGAAGGATAAAATGGCCGACACTGAAAATGTAGTCTTGATAGTCATTGATATCATACAGAGACTTCAACAAAGTTAGTCAAAGGCAGGCTTGAGGTTGCCAAGCAACCAGAGTGAGCTGCAGGTCAGAGTAATTAGTCGCAGGTGTGCACATGCACTGTGTCTGTCCCACAGCAAAACTCTGAATGAACCTCGGAGGTGGCCAAGAACAGCCTATAAGGTGTGCCGCAAACCAAAAACCGAGATGACGGTGGGCTTCCTCGTCCCGTGGACCAGTTCCTTGCTGATTTGCAATTTTTCACTCGCCAATTAAATTGTCGTAGCTCATTACAATCAGCTGGCAGACTCTGTGTGCTACATGCACACGGTTTGTTTACACTTTGCGTTTGCGGCGTGCTAACCAGAGAGGACAGGTACGTGCCTGTGTGTCTGAGTGACAGAGGGAGAGACGCTGACCGAGAGTAAACAGCTGCAAACGGCAGATAAAGTCGTGTACAGACCAAACCGTTGTAGTTATCATCAAACCGACTTCGCCACATGTATTACGAGGCTTTCCTGATCTGTAGGTGACCTTTTTATGTCATTTCCGCCACGGAAAGGATTTCTTTCGCCTGGTAGAGAAACGGGTTTGTCTGCTTGCCTGCAGAAAAATCGCTCCTTTTTAATGTGGCATGGAATGGGCAGCTAACCGTCTGTGTGTCAGACTGCTGCACAGACTGACACAGTACGGTTGATAACGGCAGAAAGTACACGACAGAAATGATCGGTTTAGTGCCAAACTGTGCAGCCATGAGTTTACCGAGCAAAGAGCACCATCTGCCGGGCCCCAATTAGAGCAGCGCGTGTGTGTCAGACTGCAGCTCAGAGCAGGACTGATAACGTTAGGGAGTACACGACAGAAATGACCGATTTCAGGCTAGACCGTTGTAAATATCGTTGAAACGACTTGACCGGGGGTATTACGAGGCTTTCCTGATCGTGTGGTATTTTTTAAATGTGATTTCCGGTACGGAATGGACTTAATTTGTCTGGTAAAGGAACGGGTTTGTCTGCGTGCCTGAAGAAAAATCGCTTCTTTTTAACATGGGAGTTAATGGGAGTGCTGCAGGGACTAGATGGTGCTCCGAGGCTCATAACACCAAAACGGTAAGGCTGACAGCTTCAGTAATGGTCTGTAGCATGTCATTTGCGGCCAGGAGAGACTGGTGTGTTTTATTTTTTGACGGACTCGTTAGCTGTTCTTTCACTCTAGCTCTGACGTCACCCACTCTAGCAGGCTTGATAATATAATAAACTTGAACTTGAAGAAACTTGAAGAACAATGGTGTGGCTGCCCCATAATAAAACTGCCATGAAACACGCAGAAGATTAATAGTTGCCTCGTGCCTATGGCACCTACTCCCATAGCTTTCTAGCTATAATAATTTTATAATAATTTTCTAGCTAATAATAATAATAATAACTAGAAAAATTGTATTTCCTGCGGAAATGCGGTGTGGATGCCCTCTGCCGAAATGCCCGATGCATCTGTGGAAATTTGTATGAAAAGATAGAATTGTAGGATAGTTTGAAATATTTTATGAATTTGTACAGTGTTCTAAGAAAGCGTGAGATTACCTGAAAAAAAGTTGAGTAATCTTTCTATATTTGCAATATTTGTCACTGCACCTTTAACTGATAAAATTCAGCTGTACTGCTCTCATCAAATATGATGGCACAGATCACAACATGAACAGAATAAAAACACGTATGTAACTAAACAAACACACTAACAAAGTTAACAGTTTCGTGCTTAGCCGTGTTAAGCTATGTAAAGCTAAATGCCCAGTACGTTACTGTATGAATTATTGACTATATAGGGATCTTAGGTGGCAGCAATCGCTTCAGGGTGTCGGGTCAGGACACTGTTGGCATGTTCAGTGGATGGCATTAATGAGAGGCAGACTCCTTCAATAAAGTTCAAGCTGTTTATCTGCATTTAGGTGTGAACAGGTTCGTCTGTGCGTAAGTGTGTGGTTGCTGCAATACAAGCACAACAATACAGACTGATTAGAAAATAAAGTATAACTGAGGCATGACTGAGCTAAATATCTCTAACCAGATAACATATGAAATACAGCTCAAGATTAATTATGAATTTAAAGTCAGCATCAATCAATGAAACCATAATGAACATTAATCCACAGGCTTAGATACAACATAAGAGTGACATACACCGCTACTAATCAATTATCATTCAGTATGCAATGTATAATCAACAGAAATTAGCAACACAGCAGCATAAAACTCTCAGGCTATCGCTAGTTAGCAATTAGCTACAAGTCACTCATTAGCGGCTAATTGTTCATCACATTATACAAACCGATGACAAAACTACTGCTAAGTCATCAAAATAGACTCATGGATCAACACTAGTGATGGGTCCGGCAATGCCGATGCGTCGGCGCATGCGTCGAGCTCATAGAGCAACACCCCGTGTCGGTGCGCGTATCGCTTTGCCAAAGTCACGTGACCGATACAGGAACTGTTTCGAACTGACACTGACATGCCAAATTGTGTTTATAAGGAAGCGCATCTGTCAACGGGATGCATCTGCCAAAAGAATCTTTGATCTTTCGCGGTTCAGAATCTTGCGGTTCGACTACTATGGAGATTCCTCAGGGAAAAAGAAAGATTTCCGCCGTGTGGGACCATTTTGATGTCATATCGGAAAATAAGGTATTTATTTTAATTTCTTTGTTCTTTCATCCTGTTCCTCTCAGAGTTTCCACTTTATCTATCTGAATTCAAATTCATTTCAAAGTCTCTTAGTTTACTATTTATATTATTTTCTGCAGGTTAAATGTCGCATTTGTTCGACTGAACTGTCTTACTTAATTAAATCCACCTCCTCAATGCTGAGGCATTATAGGGCCAAACATGAAAATGAAGTCCCAGATACACCCAGGATAAACTCAGGTATACAGCCATTCTACAACCTACTCACAGTTGCTTTTTTGATAATTAATTCCTCTTAATTTATTCTTTACTTCATTTTAACCATCAAGCTTCCAGGAAGCAAATACTGGATGAGGCTGTGCTCAACTTTATCCTGAAGGACTGCCAGCCCCTCAGCATTGTGGAGAGTGAAGGGTTCAGGGAACTGGTTCAGGTCCTTGAGCCTTCATATGTTTTGCCAACCAGAAAGGTTTGTGTGGAAATGATCTAAAGTAGTAGTTGTTACATCCAAATTTATTTAATCTTTAATTTAAATATGTTGATTTGATTTTGGTTTGACTTGGTGTAATTTTCAGACCATCAAAGAAATGTTGGGCAAGAAGTATGAGGAGGAACGGGAACGAGTGAAAATGGAAGTACAGTAAGCTGTGGCAGTGAGTATACCAGCAGACATGTGAACATCTGTGAACATGGAGGCTTACTTGGCTCTTACCTGTCACTACACTAATGAGAATTTGCAGTTGTGTACATCTGTGTTGGGAGTGCAATACTTTCCACAAAGTCACACTGCTGACAATCTGGCCCAAGTCAAAAGGGGCATGATGGAGGACTGGGCCATAACCAATAAAGTAAAGTGTCTTGTGACCGACGCAGCACCAAACATGATTGCATCCACTAGACAGCTCCAAATTCGGCACTCAATTTGCATTGCACATAGTCTAAATTTATTAGTTAGAAAATCATGTGATCAGATCCCCACACTTACATCCATCAGACACAAAGCTAGGCACATTGTCACATACTTCAGATCAAGCACTACAGCCAAGGAGAAGCTTGCTCAAGTGCAGCAACAGATGGGACGACCAACCCTGAAACTTATCAATGAGGTGCCAACACGCTGGAACAGCACATATGAAATGCTGTCAAGGCTACATGATGAGAGGGAACCAGTGTGGGTATCTCTGGCCTCTCTAAAAACAGATTTGACTCCACTTACAGCTGATGAGTATTCCATCATAGGAGAAGCACTTCTTGTGCTTGCTCCTTTCCATCAAGCTACAGTGGAGTTGTCTGAAGAGAGGCGAGTGTCAGGGTCAAAGGTCATTCTGATGATGAAAGTGCTCTCTCTTGCACTAGAGCGCAATGCTTCAACCTTGCACACACAGGCAGCCATACACCTACATGAACACCTGAAGCGTCGAGTCACAGACACTGCTTCCAATCTGGAGTCATTAAGTGTGTTGACCCTAGCAACACTTCTAGACCCCAGGTTTAAATCACTCGGGTTCCGCAGTTCCTCCAAGTGCAATGAGGCCATCACTAGACTGCGCTCAGAATGTGCGTCTGTAATCGGACGCACAAATGAGCCCCAGCCAGGACCGTCTTCAGAACAGCTGTCTGCACCCACTTCAGGCATGTTATTCAGCATTATTTGTTTGTTGTTGTTTGGAAATCATGTACTAAAATGGCACTTTGTTGTTTTTTTTAGATAACCTTTGGCAACATCTGGACAACGAAGTGGGCAGGCAGACCAAAAGTGCCACATCTGATGCCATCCAGGAGGTCCAGAGATACCTGGCAGAGGGCAATATTGCCAGGTCACAGGATCCTCTGAGATACTGGGACAGCCAGAAATTAACGTACCCAAACCTCTTCCACCTGTCCTTAAATTTTCTCTGCACTCCAGCCTCATCTGTGCCATGTGAGCGGGTGTTTTCAACAGCTGGAGAGGTCGCATCAAAAAAACATAATAGACTTAATTTCAAAACACTGGAAAAACTTATTTTTTTGAATAAAAATTTGTAAAAAAAAAAAAATCCCAGTCCACAAGCATCCTCATTCACAACACGTTCACTTAGATTTTCAGGTTATGATACATGTTCAGATTATTTATTGACTGTATCTAGAAATATCAAAGATATTTTAAATTTAAATGAAGATATGAAATGATACAATATAAAATACAATGACTGAAATTATATTACTGTATATACTAGGTCATCAAATCATTGTCAGTTGCGTCTGTCAACTAGGTTGCCTATAGGGATCTTTAAGGTCCAGCAGGTGTCAGTATTCAGTGACACAGTATCAACACAGTATCAATACAGTTTGGCAATGTGTCGAAACGCTTCATGACGCTTCATCTACCCATCACCAATCAACACAAACATCAACAAAGTGTAACACAGAAGTAAACATCATAACTCACGGCTCAATGGACGCACACACTGCATATCGTTCACCCGACGTTTGCTCTGGGCTGAGCGGTACGTATGTGATGCATTCAAGGACCTCGGCAGTGTGGGAATTCACATGTGTAGTAATATAAACAATGAAAAAAACATGCACAAAGGAATGATCTTTTGTACAGTTACCATAGCCGTGTTAAGCTATGTAAAGCTAAATGCCCAGTACATTACCGGTCCGTTTGGGTACGCTCGTTGTCGTTCGTTACAATCAGCTGGCAGACTCAGTGTCCTACATGCGCATGGTTTGTTTACACGTAGCGTTAGCGGCGTGCTAACCAGAGTGGACAGGTACGCGCGTGTCTGAGTGACAGAGGGAGAGACGCTGACCGAGAGTAAACAGCTGCACTTGTTGTAGTTATCATCAAACCGACTTCGAGGCTTTCCTGATCTGTGCCCTTTTTACGTCATTTCCGCCACGGAAAGAATTTCTTTCACCTGGTAGAGAAACGGGTTTGTCTGCTTGCCTGCAGAAAAATCGCTCCTTTTTAATGTGGCACATAATGGGCAGCTAACCGTCTGTGTGTCAGACTGCTGCACAGACTGACACAGTACGGAGTTTACCGAGCAAAGAGCACCATCTGCCGGGCCCCAATTAGAGATGCGCGTGTGTCAGACTGCAGCTCAGAGCACGACTGATAACGTTAGGGAGTTCACGACAGAAATGATCGATTTCCGGCTAGACCGTTGTAAATATCGCTGAAACGACTTGACCGGGCGTATTACGAGGCTTTCCTGATCGTGTGGTATTTTTAAAATGCGATTTCCGGTACGGAATGGATTTTATACGTCTGGTAAAGGAACGGGTTTGTCTGCGTGCCTGAAGAAAAATCGAGTGCTGCAGGGACTAGCTGGTGCTCCGAGGCTCATAACACCGAAACGGTAAGGCTGACAGCTTAAGTTATGACATAGCTGCGTAGGTATCCAGTTTTCCTACGTTTTGCTGGGCAAATCATGTCTGTAGCATGACATTTGCGGCCAGGACAGACTGGTATGTTTTATTTTTTGACTGACTTGTTAGCTGTTCTTTCACTCTAGCTCTGACGTCACCCGCTCTAGCAGGCGCAATACACACCCATTGTAAACGCTGCTGTGGAGTAAAAACATACTCAAATTTAGTGTTTAATTGCTTAAAAACGGTAAAAGATTGTGTAAAGTTGTGGACAACGTTAATAGTTTAACATCTTGTCTACAAGTAGTAATTTGAATGAAGTCTGTAGGACAAAGTATGGAGTAGTTGTTGTTTAAAGTGTAGTGGGTCTGTTGACAGATTTGACGATTTTCCATTCATCCTTATGGTGGGAAAATTTTACAAAATATTTAATCATTTGTACAGTATTAATAGTAGAGATTTGTAAATTAATAGCTCCATTGTCCTGAATGGTGGCATCTGGTGGTATTATTTTTATGTTTGTAGGACAGGATTTGTGGCACTTGAAAGGCTGCAAAAAACGTACGGAAGAATAAAAATAAAAATAATAAACTTGAAGAACAATGGCCCTCGGGGCATCCACACCAATAATAAACTTGAAGAACAATGGTGTGGATGCCCAGAGGGATTTGAATAACAATAGTCTGGGCGCCTTCTGGGCCCCCACACTAATAATAACTAGAAAATTGCATTTCCTGCGGAAATACGGTGTGGGGGCCCTCTGCTGCCCGTCATTGCATGGCGTTCCCCTACCTCTCTCTCCCCACATTCCTATCAGTCTTTAGCCGTCTCTATACAATACATCTTGAAAAGGCCAAACAATACATATCTAAAAAATGTGAAATGAGCTGGAAACAGTAGAATAGTATGAAGTGGTACAATGCTGTGTAATACTGTAGAAATTTGTATGAAAAGGTAGAATTTTAGAAAATAGCCAGGTATATGTGTGTACAGTATGAGTCGAACAGTATGAAGTGGTACAATGTTGTGTAATACTCAAGAAATTTGTATGAAGAGGTAGAATTGTAAAACAAAATAGGTATGTTTGTGTGTATGAGTTGAATAGTATGAAGTGGTACAATGTTATGTAATTCTGTATAAATTTGTATGAAAAGGTCAAATTGTAGAAAATATAATAGTATAAGAAAGTGTGAAATTAGCTGAAAAAAGTAGAATAGTATAATAATTTGTAAAATATTAATACCAGTAAAACAACAGTAGTAATGTCCTAAATGAGCTGAATCTAAAAAAAAAGTTGAATACAAGTTTAATAGTACAAGATCTTGGTGAAATTTGGTACAATGTTGTGTAATACTGAAGAAATTTGTATGAAAAGGTAGAATTGTAAAAAAAAAAAAAAAAATAGGTATGTTTGTGTGTATGAGTTGAATAGTATGAAGTGGTACAATGTTGTGTAATTCTGTAGAAATTTGTATGAAAAGGTAAAATTGTAGAAAATATTATAATAGTATAAGAAAGTGTGAAATTAGCTGAAAAAAGTAGAATAGTATAATAATTTGTAAAATATTAATACTAGTAAAACAACAGTAGTAATGTCCTAAACGAGCTGAATCAAAAAAAAAAGTTGAATAAGTTGATGAAGTTTAATAGTACAAGATCTTGGTGAAATTTGTAGTTTGAATGAAGTCTGTAGTAGAAGGAGAAGTAGTTTAAAGTGGTGAAGGTTTGTAAAAGGTTTGTAGAAGGTTAGTCTGTAGAAGGTTAGTGTAGTAGTAATGTCCTAAATGAGCTGAATCTAGTGATATAATTTTTATTTCTGTAGTACAAAATTTGTGGAAGTAGTTAGGCGTGTGTGTGTGTGTGTGTCTGTGTGTGTATGCGTGTGTGTGTGTGTTAAAATGGCCAACATTAAAAATGTAGCCTTGATAGTCATTGATTATACAAACAACAGTGAAAATAGCCCCTCCCCCCTCTCCTCCCTCAGGCAGGCTTGAGGTTGCCAAGCAACCAGGGCCAACTGCTGGGCCCTAATCAGCAGAGCAGTTTGGTGCACCTGTTAGAATGTCAGTTGGAAATGCCCAGAGAGAGAGAGAGAGAAACCAAATGAAGCCCATCGAAGAGGTGGCTTTCAATGCCAAACGGTGTGTCGCATCCATAAGCCGAAGTAACCTTTAGCGGGGGCTTCCTTTCCACCAGTTCTTTGCCAAGTTTGAGAGCTAAATGTTAAAAACTCTGGCCGGGGTCGTCAGGTAAAGAGCAGTCGCTCCCTGCTGCTTCTGGAAAATTCTCCTCTCAAATTAACATGGGTGTAGATTAGGCCGGAGATGGGTGTTGCTGCCGAATCTTTGTGTCTGACGCCAAAACTATACATCTGACAGCTTCATGAGTGTTATCTATGCGACGCCAACAAATTTTCCTACGTTTTGAGTGGTAAATCATGTCTGTAGCTTGACATTTGCGGCCTTAAACGTAGTTTACAAATTTATTTTTCGATTAATTTTTCTCTCCCCGTCCACTCTACCGATGACATCACTCACTCTAGCAGATGCAATACACACCCATTATAATCGCAGAATTTGAGTAAAAACCTGCTCAAGTTTAAGCCTTGATAGTTTAAAAACGGTAAAAAGATTTTTAAAAAAGTTAAATACAAGTTTAATAGTTTAAGATTATTAAAGTTTATTATTAAAGAGTTTATTAAAGAGTTTAAGATTGACATTTGTGGCCTTAAACGCAGTTTACAAATTTATTTTTCGATTAATTTTTCTCTCCCCCTGCAATGACAGTGTATGTCTATGTATGTGTATGATGACAGTGTATGTGTATGTGTATGTATGATAGCGTGGGCGCCTTCTGGGCCCCCACACTAATAATAAAGATTTGAATACCAATAGTGTGGGCGCCTGTCTGTCTGTGTACGGTGTGTCTGTCTGTGTCTTTATCTATGTGAGAAGAAGGATAAAATGGCTGACATTAAACATGTAGTCTTGATTAGTCATTGATATCATACAGAGACTTCAATTAAGTTAGTCAAAGGCAGGCTTGAGGTTGCCAAGCAACCAGGGTGAGCTGCAGGTCAGAGCAATTAATCATAGCTGCTGCATGCACTGTCTCTCATACTGAAAGAGACAGAAAGTCTCTGAATGAATCAATGCCAAATGGTGCGTCATATCCAAAAGCTGAAATAACCATGATCGGGGGCTTCTTGTCGACCAGCTCTCTGCCCAGTTTGAGAGCTAAATGTTAAAAACTCTGGCCTGGAGCGTCAGGTAAAGAGCAGGTACTCCCTGCCCTTCTGGAAATTTCTCCTCTCAAATTAACATGGGAGTATATTGGGCAGGAGATGCGTGTTGTTGCCGAATCTTTGCGTCTCCCACCAAAACTATAATACTGACTGATTCAGCAGTGTTATCACTGTGACAGCAACAAATTTTCCCACGTTTCTAGTTATAAATGATTTCTGTAGCTTCACATTTGCGGCCACAATCGCAGTTTACAAATTTATTTTTCCAAGATTTTTTCTCTCTGTCTCCGCTCTAGTGATGACATCACTCACTCTAGCTGCAAACATTCTCGCAATACACACCCATTCATTTTTTGGCATGGTTTTTGGCGATTTTTGGTTACCGTTACTCTTAGACTCTTAGAAAATATAAAGCCCGCGTGTGTTAGTGTATGCGCGCGCGTGTGTGTGTGGTCTTGTGTCTGTCAATGAGAGTTTTTACAAAGTCGATAGAGCCGGTCGTTTTGACACCTTGTTTGTGTATGTGCGACCAAAACTGCGGGACAAGTAGTGCATCAAAAAACGGCGTTAGAATAATAACTAGAAAAATTTCTAAAGAAATTTTGAGTGTGCCTGACTCTGGCCCTGTTGCCCCCGTGCATTAAATAGCTGTCAGCGTGTTTGTGCGTGTTTGTGTGGTCTTGTGTCTGTTTGTGACAGTTTTACAAACTTTTATTTTGAAGGGACTCTTATTTTGAAAGACTTTTGTCTCTTCTGTGTGTGCGTTTGTGCTTGTGGTCTTGTGTCTGTTTTACAAAGTCTTTTATTTTGAAAGACTTGCCGTGTGTGTGCGTGTGTTTGTCTTGTCTGTCTCTATGCGTGTGCTTGTGTGTCTGCCCTATCTGTCTGTGTCTCTATCTATGTGTAAATGGACTGTATATAGCGCCTTTCTAGTCTTCCGACCACTCAAAGCACTTTACAGTGCATATCTCATTCACCCATTCACACACATTGGCATTGGCTGCCATTCAAGGTGCCAACTGCTCATCAGTTCGAGGAACTAACCATTCATACACATTCACACACCAATGGCGCAGCCTTCGGGAGCAGTTTGGGGTTCAGTATCTTGCCCAAAGACACTTCGACATGCAGACTGGAGGGGATCGAACCGGGGATCGAACCACCGATCTTCTGATTAGTGGACGACGCACTCTACCTCCGAGCCACAGCCTCCCACAGCTGTCTGTGTTTGTGTCTGCGAGACAGAAGAAAAAAAGGCTGACATTAAAAATGTAGTCTTGATAGTCACTGATTGATCATACAGAGACTTAGTCGAAGTTAGTCAAAGGCAGGCTTGAGGTTGCCAAGCAACCAGGGTCCGCTGCAGGTCAGAGTAATTAGTCGCAGATGCTGCATGCTGTCTGTCTCTCCCACGGAGAGACACAGAAAGTCTCTGAATGAACCCTCCCCTTCTCTGGTCGTAATGATGGGAAAGCTAGCAACATGGCATCAGGGCCCTCGCCCCCACTTTGGAAATGCTCATCATCGAACTTGAAAAATCCTGGAAAAGCACCACTGCAGAGCTCAAAGCCTCTCTGAGCGAAGCCCTCGCCCCAATTAATTCAGCTCGAGTCCATTTCCACCACCATGGCTAAACACACCTCTACAATCTCGGAGATGGAAACAACCCTCTCATCTCTAATATCACTAACTTGGAGCAAAACATAGTGGAGTTACGCTCGAAGCTAACCACAATGACAAAAGAGCATGGTGTTCTGCAGGCCGCTGTGGAGGACTTGGTGTCCCGCTCAAAGCGTCAGAAACTCCACACCTGAATTAGACTGAGCCCATTGCAGTCTCGGACCGAAATTTCGCGAAGGATCCGTCCCGACTTAGGTCCCGGTGATAGTGCTCTCCACCACTACACCTATAAGGAGAGAGTGTTATCATGAGTATGACAACATCAAGTTTTACGAAGACTTCAGTGCTGGTGTGGCTAAGAGGCGAGCTGCTTTCAACCAGGTGAAATCCTTGCTTTTTAAGAGAGGAATACGATTTGGCATTATCTACTCTGCCTGGCTGTGCATCACTGTCAACGGTGTAACCCACATCTTTGACTCCCCGGAACGAGCAAAGTGGTTTTACAAGGATCATATACGTGAAAGAGGGAGCGAGCGAAAAGATCACTGATCATTATTACTTAAGGTTGTTTTCATTAATAACTGTTTTAATAACTTTTTTTACATGGCATATATTTTAGTTCATCAGGAAGCAGAACCCACTGCATGGTAAACCGGTTGTGTGTACTTCAGTCCTGCAACTCGTCTTGTTCTGTTGTGACGAGCTTACGGTTACGGTTCAGACACTGGCCAATGTGTTTTTGGAGAAATGTTTGTTTTTTCTTTATCTTCTGGGAGGTTCTTTGTGTTTCCTTTTCGAAGTTAACTTCATCTGAATGCTACCATAATGCTTATTTGGTTCGTAACCAGGATGCTCATTTATTTCTTACTATTCCTATTATATTTACCAATCTCAAACAAATAATGGCTAACCCAAATATCTCCCAGAGAGGGCTGAGTGGGTCTGGTATTTGGTTTGTGAGTTGGAACATCCGTGGACTTGGGGATCAATAAAGCGATCCAAAGTTTTTTCACACCTTAAGGGTCTTAACACTGACATAGCTTTTCTGCAGGAGATCCACTTGTGTATAAATGATCATTACAGAATGCAAACCATGGGTTGGGCAAATATTTCATTCAGCCTTCAATAGCAAATCCAGGGGTGCTGCTATCCTTATCAACAAGCAAATTCAGTTCTCCCCTGACCAGATCATATCTGATCCCCATGGGCGTTACATTATAGTGAGTGGCACATTATATCAAATTTTAGTTGTACTAGTTAATGTTTATGCCCCTAATTGGGACAACCCAAGTTTCATAACCTCTCTCTTTTCAAAAATTCCCAACTTGGATACTCATCGTCTCATTCTAGGGGGAGACTTAATAATAGTAATAGACCCCAAACTTGACCGATCCCAACAGAAAGTACTTACACCTTCTGCAGTGTCGAAGACACTATCTTCTATTATGAGTCAATTAGGCTGCATAGGCGCTTGCCGCTTGCTCTATCCATTCTCAAAAGAATTTTCTTAATTCTCCAAAGTACATCAAGCTTATTCCTGCATTGATATTTTTTTATAGACTCCTCTACCCACTGTAAAATCTTCTGAATATTCTGCTGTCCTTATTTCTGACCACACTCCTCATATTTTAGACCTAGCACTCTTACTTCACACCTCAAAACAATGGAAGTTTAATACTGGGCTGCTAGCTAAAGATGAGTTCTGTGATAATATTTCAAAAAAGATTAGTGTTTTCCTTGAGAATAATAGTCCACTTCACCCTCTCTCTTATGGGAAACATTAAAAGCGGTAATCAGGGGACATATTATCTCATACAGCACGCATATGGCTAGGAAAAATAAACAAAAACAACAAGAGCTCATTGATGCGATTGTCAGCATAGATATAGAATATTCAAGCTCTCCCAGTCCATAATTGTATGTTAAAAGGGTCAAATTACAGTCTGATTATGACCTTCTCTCTACTGATAAATCAGAGTACCTTTTAAGATGGACTAAAGGGACATACTATGAATATGGCGATAAAGCCAGCCGTCTTCTTGCCCTCCTACTTAAGCGTCAATCAGCCTCCAATTTTATAACGCAAATTTATGACTCCTCTCGCTCCCTAACTACCAACCCAGCTGAAATAAATGCCACCTTCACTTCCTTTTATTCCAAGCTGTATAAATCTGAACCCCCTGCAGATAAGACCGCAATGGATAACTTCTTGGATAGCATAGATATACCTGTCATAGATCCTCATGAGGACCAAAGAAGAGTTGTAAAAGCCCATACAGATGGAAGAATTAATTTCATGCCTTAAATGAATGCAAAATAATAAAGCTCCAGGGCCGGATGGATTTCCGGTGGACTTCTATAAAGTATTCTCCCATCAGCTAGCTCCATTGTTACTAGACATGTTTAATGATTCACTGAAGTGAGGTTCTTTGCCTCCAACTTTAAATCAGGCCTCAATCTCACTTATTCCCAAAAAAGACAAGAATTTAGATGAATGCAGCAGCTGGAGACCTATAAGTTTATTAAATTCAGATGTGAAACTTCTAGCTAAAGTGCTAGCATGTCGTTTGGACCCTGGACCAAGCATAATTTCCCCAAATCAAACAGGGTTTGTTAGAGGTCGGCAAGTTTCAACTAACATTAGAAGACTTCTAAATATCGTGCTTTCTCCTAGCACATCTCAAACTGCTGAAATGGTCATATCCTTAGATGCAGAGAAAGCCTTTGATCGTGTAGAGTGGGATTATTTGTTTTCTGTTTTGTTTTCCCTCTATGAAGAGGGACACGCCAAGGTTGCCCTATGTCTCCCTTGCTTTTTGCGATAGCAATAGAGCCTCTTTCCATTGCTCTCAAATCCTCTTCTTGTTTTACTGGAATTGTCAGAGGTGGTCTGGAACATCGAGTATCTCTCTGTGCTGATGATCTGTTATTATATGTCACAGACCCAGTTAGCTGTGTTGATAATATTTTACAAACCTTGATCATTTTTGGATCATTCTCAGGTTATAAATTAAACATTAGCCAAACCGAGTATTTTCTGGTGAACAAAGTGGCCAAACAGATCTCATCAAAGGCACTATCATTCCGATTAGCTCATAATAGTTTTCATTACTTAGGTATTAATATTTCTCATTCCTTTCCTCTCTCATTTTCTTTATTACACAAAATAATTTAACTAAGCTGGTTACTGAAATTAAGACTGATCTGGCGCGCTGGGAATCTCTCCCTCTCTCGCTAGTAGGCAGAATTAATTCAGTTAAAATGAACATTCTTCCGAGATTTTTGTTTCTTCTTTAGTGTCTTCCTATTTTTCTATCCAGATCGTTTTAACAAACCCTAGACAAAATGATCTCAAAATTTATTTGGCCCGGTGAGAATCCAAGAGCACGTTGGATAACACTCCAAAGACGGAAATCAGATGGGGGTCTTGCATTGCCTAACTTATTATTTTACTATTGGGCTGCCAATCTTCAAAAAATCCATGCCTGGTGTAATTCTCCTAGCTTGGACTGGTGTATAATGGCAAATGTTTCTTGCCCCCCTCATCTTTGGCAGCTCTGGTTTGTGCCCCTCTAACTTCCCGTTATCCTAGTTATATTCAAAACCCGATTGTTCTTTCCTCTTTGAAAATTTGGAAACAATTCAGGCAACACTTCAAACTTTCAGCTCCCATCCTATTAAGTCCTATTTGCTATAATCATTTATTCCCCCCTCCAATACAGACACAACTTTCGCTTTGTGGAGAGAGAGAGGTCTGGTTTATTTTTCAGATTTATATTTGGAAGGCATCTTTGCTACTTTTAATGATCTCTGTATTAAATATAATCTACCTCAATCTCATATGTTTCGATACTTCCAGATACGGAACTATGCTCGTACACACTTTATGTCTTTTCCTCAAGCTCCAACGAGATCCCTTACAGCTGAGCTTCTCTCCCTTCCAGTGGCTCGCAGTAAGATTTTCAGTTATCTTATACGTATACGACCTCATATCATCGTCAAATATATCTTCCCCTGAGAAGGTCAAAGATACTTGGGAAAGGGAGCTTGGCTTTGGTTTGTCGGATGAGTGGTGGGAAGAGGCACTGATGAGGGTTAATTTTACATCTTTGTGTGCTCGTCTTAGTTTAATCCAATTTAAGGTCCTCCATAAAATTCATCCCACAAAAACCAGACTTAGTA
Organism: Protonibea diacanthus; assembly: GCA_028641955.1. NCBI lineage: Eukaryota > Metazoa > Chordata > Actinopteri > Sciaenidae > Protonibea > Protonibea diacanthus. The sequence goes on from CM053986.1 coordinate 126,545, forward strand.
GGCTATTTCCAGGCACAAACGATATCTGTGATAGATGTTGTTTATCCCCAGCAAATCGTGTTCATATGTTTTTTTCCTGTCTCAAGTTAGTCAACTTCTGGTCACATTTTTTAAAATCATTAAGCAAAGTCCTTAATATCATGTTAGAACCCTGCCCACAGATATCTATCTTTAGATCTATCTTTACACTGTACTAGTCTCACTAAGGAAAACTGATGTTGTTGCCTTTGCCTCGCTTATAGCCCGCAGATGCAATTTGGAAAAGTCCAAATGCCCCTCCTTCTACTTCTTGGTTAAAGGATTTAACGTCTTTTTTATCTTTGGAAAAAGTGAAATATTCTCTAAGAGGTTCAGCAGCCAATTTTTATAAAAAAATGGCAACCACTCATCACTTATGTTAACACCCTCACCTCTCTGGATCCTAACTAAATTGATTATCTATTTACTTATTATTGTTTTCATTATCTAATTTTATATTGTATACTATTTTCTTACTTTATTTGAATTATTTATCTGTCATTGTTATTATTTATTTTCAATTTATTTAATTTTATGTAAATTTATTTTATTTTTTCTCCTCTCTCCCTCATTGGTTTTGGGAGAAGTTGTTTTTCTGGTTTGTTGTTCTTGGGGGAAAAAAAGGCAGAGGGAACAGCTGTGGTATAACTCTATACCTTGTATTGATAAATGTGAAATGCTGATCTCCAATAAAAAAAATATATATATATTAAAAAAAAGTTTTCTATGTATCAGTATATATTTTCTTCATCAATCCATACTTTTTTTTTGAAAAATGTAAATTAAAATGAACAAAGAATTCAACAAATGAGAAAAATGTAAAACTTAAACAACAAACAAAAACTCACAGACAAAAACTCAACAACACAAGTGAAAATTGTGCTTTTCAGTCATAATCAATTACAACAAAGTTCAAAATTTTCTTCCATTTGTGAACAGGTTGAGTTGTAGAGATGTTAATAACTCAAGTGGTTGTTTTAGTGATAGGTGATTTAAAACAGTCTTGAGATCAACAATCAAAATACTTATAACAATGAGGACAACAGAACCAAGCCTTGTCATTCAGGACAATTACAAAAATTAAATAACCAATGTCTCTAACTTTTCCTTAAAAGTCAAACAAACCAATGGTTACCAGCATTCAGTTTTGATGACAGCGCAATTTTCTCCTTGAGAGGCCAGTAGGAAATCTAATCTGGCATGGTTTGGTAAAGCCATCATTGTTACTGTATGTTGTCTTCATGTTGTCTTTTGTGGTGAAAAATTTAAACTAAACTAAAAATTTAAATTTAACTTAACTAAAACTTCTTGGAAAGAGTTTCTTATATGATCTGGGGTTACCATAACTCCATAAGATGGAATGAGGGTACCAAAAATTATATCCATAGTGTTTGTGTGTGTGCGATTGTGTGTGTCTCAAGTGACAACCTCTATGGCTGTAAAGTTAAGCCTCAGTGGTTAGACAGCTATTTGAATCTTACTACAGATCATGTCACTCTCCATATTGAGATGATCCACCTTACAGCAAAACAAATTTACAGAAACATGCTTACAACTTGGTAAAATAATTAGTTTGGTCACTGTAGCAATTTTCCTGTTTAACTGTACTGAAGGTGTATTTTATAGAACTTAATTCATGTTAAATTGAGGCTTAAGGCTCAACATAATCAACAGCATGACTGTTTTGATTAACAGATAGGTGCTGTTACGAAAGGCTTGTTTGAGCACTCAGTTATTGTTCAGTCCACTTCAGGTCAACAACGATTCTTGTCTTAGCCCGTGTTTAGATTGGTCAGGAGGTGGTAGAGGCAAAACTGTCAAGATGACGAGGGTTAGAGCCAACACAATGACCTCCACAACAGCTCTTCAGAAACCTGTTGGGATGTCGCAGATATGACATCCATTCATTATACAGTCTATGGTATACCACTTTCTTTGTATAGTAAGTGGCACAGAGAGGACTGGCATAGTTGGTGTCACTTCATTTGGATCACATATTCCAGACCATCATTTGGAAAATGTCCATATGCTTTTATGCCCCAAACCCAGTATACCCATTTGAGTACTGGTATAGAGCAAAGATTCATCTTCTGGACTCAACAATTAAATTCTCTGATGAAATGACTATGGAGTCATATTGAATGTTCCTTGGTGGAAGGTTTTCTTTTACCTTCAACATGCCATTTTGATGTGGACCATTTGAATGGTAACAGGGTTAGGAGTGTTGCAATAAAGACAGCTGGCCTTGGCAGTTGTTTGTAGAATGGCTGTCCCGTGTGCAAAGAGATGAAAGTTTGAAGTTTCACAGGGTTTTATCGGCAAAGCCATCAATAAGAGTCTATTTCCTGTACTGTGTGGGATGAATCCAAATACGTGACAGTTCTTAGGGTTTGGGCTATCATTTTTTTCCAATTGGAGGTAGGTTAGGGTTGTGGCTCATAACATCTTTCATGGTGTCTGGAAGTTGTGGTGTCTGAGGATTTTGACAAGGCCTTTGAGCATGCGTTATCGTTTAGAGGAGATCTTTCCCAGGGACGTGACCAACATCCTATGGCTCCGTTGATGATGAGGAAGAAGACTCACAGGATGAAGAATGAAGACTCACAGGATGAAGAATGAAGACTCACAGGATGAAGAGTGAAGACCCAGAGGATGAAGAAGGAAGACCCAGAGTGTGATGAGGGGTCTTGTTGATCTCTGGTGGAGGAGATGTTTTCTTCGAAGGATGTGTGGATCCAGGTGGAGTGATCTTCCCCAACTGCCATGTTGGTGGTTAGCAGGAGGTGTTGGTGTTTTGTACCAAGGTGGCTTTCAAGTGTTCTTCCTTTGGAACTTTCTGTTGACTCAGACTCAGTCCCCTGGATGGATGTTGTGGCACAGTTTGTCACTAAGAGAAGACTGGACAGCCATTACTTGTCTGTGGAACAGCTGAACAGCAGAGGTTAGAGCAGAACACAAATATTATGGCTTCAACCATTGCATGGAGATCCATATTCTTCATGCATAGCACTTAGTTGTTTGATATAGTCATTGGAGTGGGTGCTGAACTCATTGACATTAAGGCCAGAAGTAACAGCATCATCTATTTCAGACTTCTGTCTGAGTTGATGCTTTGTGGAATGTTAAATCTGGGAACAATGTCTTTCAGCAGGCATTTTTCCTGTGAAAACAGTATCAGTTTTTTTTTTTTTTTTGCAGTTCCTGGCTTCATGCCAGTTTGACCAAAACACATACATACAAGATTTCTTTTTTTTTCATATCAATCACATTGTTGCATATAGATAACATCCATTTGCATTGTTTCAAAAGGTTCTCATGGGGAAGGATGTGTCAACACTGTGGTTATATGACAAATTAGGCATTTTTCACACTACTTTTGTACATAGGTTGGAAATTCTGGAGCACCAATCTACCAGTCTTTCAACGTTATCAGACACATCTCCCCTTTAGCCACATGTGACAAGCTATGTTACATGTGAGCTAACCACAGATGTGTGGGTGCCACAATGCAGCCGTTACTGTGGACCCACAGGTTATTTACATATTTACGACCATGAGAAAACCAAGGCCATTGTTCCTTTACATCAGCAGCCTCCTGTAAAAGGCCACGTCATTAGGAGAAGCAAAGTCGTTAGCGGGTATAGTATAGAATCTAGACAGAAAAGACAATTCTGGCATTTCCTTCGGCTGCATGGTCAACCAAGGCATTGCCTGAAAAGACAGGGTCATTGATTTGAAGTTTGCACCCGACTTAACAGCAGCAACAGGTGATGGTGGTTGGCATGCACCTAACAGTTCACCAATCTAACAGTGTTTTGCCATTTTTAATGGATGTCCCTGTGGATGTAATAATCCTCAGTTTGCCCATATTGTTAAGTTAACAATCAATGCAAACACTGAAAATACATATATGGAATCTGTTATAATATGAACAATTTTACCTTTTGCTGGTGATTGGTTGTCATTGTTGCATATATCTCAGCTACTTGGGCGGAGCTTGAGGATGGCAGGGCAATGCTTTTAATAACTGAAAAATGTTAAAAAATTGCATACCCTGCATATGGCACTCTATTCCCCCTATGAGTAGAGCCATCAGTTTTAGAAAACAAGATCAGAGTTGTGAGAGAAGATTCTGTGGTGTCAGGGTAAGGTTTAGAGGAACATGTAATAACATAAGGTTGTGGGATCACATCATTCTCTGTAGGTACCAGTGTAGCAGGGTTAAGAATAGAGTTTTTGTGTGTGGCATGCTAAGTAACTATTAGAACATATTTTCCTGTCTTGTTCCTTAAATTTATGAAGGTCTTCTTTGTACAGGGTCTAATCCATAGGAAAAAATAAGCAATAGTTCTGTAAGAAGAGTTGAAGAGTTATTGTTCTGGGTGAGAACAGATAGGTAAACCCACATTTCTCATGTATCATGTTCAAAGAGTACGCAAGATTGGTCAGAGTCTAGTCTATAGATTAAAAGAACAAAATAATGCCCTGCAGAGGATAAGGCTGCTAACACTGATGTGTTTTCTAGGGTTGTCTAGAAATGCAAGATCTGGTGTATAATAGATGGCACACTAATTTAAATGACAAGCAAGTAGGTTTTGTGGAGAAATTGCTGAAGTCAAAGGTTAGTGGTGAGGTCAGGAAGGAAGAAAGTGTTCAGGAGCCCCTGATGTCTTATGCTGTATTATTTATTGATGCTTGGCCAAGGAGAATCAGAGACACTCTCAAAGTCAGTGTGATTCTTCCGGATAATTCCGGAAATCCGGCTTTTCCGACCTGGAAATGAGGGTCTCATAAATCATGCAAATCCACTTTTTTTGTGCGGGGGGGGATTGGTACGGGTCAGGTATAGCTAAACATAATGACCGCTGTCACCTCTCACCGCTATCAATGATGGAACTTCACTGAAAGAGCCTGCAATTGTCACCGAAGGAAGGTAACCTTCCGCGGTGACAGCGGTCATTATGTTTACCAATACCCGAACCCCCACACGTGACTTTGTGTAACCTTGTGTAATGTGTCTGTATGTTTGTGCTTTTATTATATTCCATTTAAAAGTATATATGTGTCACTCAGAACACTACAAGAATAGAAAATTCCATAACAATCCCCTCTTATTGATCATAAGATCAATACTAACTACCGAATACTAATAATTACCAAATTTAGAGACCACCAGGGAGTACAGTCAGAATGGGATCAACACAAACATCACAAAGCATTTTTAACCACACTGAAATCAGGAGTATTTGAACTCAAAACTATTCAGAAGGACATCAATAGAAATTATGTTTCAAACAAAACAGTTGGTTTAGATTAATTCATACAATCAGTGAGAAACTTTAAAGACCCCTCTTATGTACCCCCTCATCCCATTCCCATGATGTGTGAGCTCCACTTTCAGATCAACAAGGACCTTTAAGTGAGTGAAGATCCCCTACAACACCAAGGTGTTAAAGGAGGTCATCAGGGAGGTCACAGATCATGTGCAAATATACCATTGGGAGAGGAGAAAGATCAAATTTATTATCTCACCTAACAGATACAACCCTAGCAATTAGAAGGGGTTCCATGAAACAACTGATTTAACACCCTAGGATAAATTTTCTTTCTTTCTTTTTAAATCAATCACAACAGTCATCGTTGCGATCAAGATATTGCAAAATCTTTAACCTATGTACATTATGTACAGTAGAGGGTCACCACCATGGAGAGGTTACTAGCACATACGATGCATGGTGGCGTGGAATCCATCTTCGTAGAATAATCCCATGAACAGTCAATATCCATCAGTTGCATATCATCATGACATAATTGTAACATTTCAGTTTAATCATAATACCATATTACTGTGAAAACTATCTTTTGGAGTAGATTTTAAACTGATTCTCAACATTGCAATCCCTAAATTATCAAAGGTCACATTTTTATAATAATCATATACACAGGCAACGCTAGAGACATCACAATTAAAGCTAAACTCAAATTGAACCGAGGCAGCAGAAGGTTGGTATTTTTGTCTGAAAATATTAAAGTATGTTTCTTCAACTTTATTTTGCACAAACATTTCACAATCAACTCTGGAGAATGGAATCAGGTTGTTTATTGCAGAGTGTTTACAAGAAGGCATATTTTGGCAGTTTTAACAGTTACTGTAATTACCAACACTCGCATAATCAATCATTAGACTGAGGGCTGAATTAGTTTTTTTTCTTTTCACTACAGGTTAAGAAACACTACCTGTAACTCTATTAGGCACCTTTGGTTTGGTACATTGAGTGAATTTATGGAAGAAAATTGACCAATATATAGAAAAATATCATCCATCCGAGAGAAAGTCAGGGGGGAGCAATATGACAATCATTTTCATCACATCTGTCAATTGTCAATTGACAGTCAAACATAACAGGGTTAATAGTTTGGTTAGTTTGGTTAATAGGAAGTTGGGTTAGAGTGCAGGAAATACAAGTCCTCGTTGTCACCAACACCTGGTTCTATCTGGGAGACAAAAACATTTTTTAGACATTTCATTAATACAAATTTCCTTCATTTAAAGGATGAACTGGTTCCTCCAATGGTTTCGGGAGCCGTTCAGACACCTGTAATGATAAAATTCAAAATGTCAGTTAATCTTTTTACATAATCAGTCATAAACACATCTGTCCAAAGCAGAAAAGTTTTGTTTGGTGTCAGGTTGACTTGTCCCTGTGGACATTAGTCTCCCCATTAACACCTCATGAGGACTCAGTCCTGTTGTTGCACTTGGTGCGCTTTGGATGGAGTGCAGCACAATAAGCAGTGCATCAGGCCATTTTAGACCTTTTGTTAGTACTGTTTTGGTCAACCGTTCTTTGATAATTGCATTCATTCTTTCAACTTGACCAGAACTTTGTGGGTGATACGAAACATGCAACTGCAACTTGAACACTAAAATTTCTGACAAATCCTGCATGATTTTTTATACAAAAACTGGATTTTTTTTGTCACTATTGTAGCCCTCCCACTCAACTCAATTTTTCTACAGAATAATCATGGCGAACCCCTTTACACCTGTTAACACCTCAAGCATGGGAGGCGGATTGGAGGGAGTCTACTAGAATAATGAAATTGGGATACATCTACTTTAGCTAGAGCGTATGACCCTGCCTAGGCTGCGGAGAGTCCTGGTTAGCTAATTTTGTAGCTATATTGTTTATGTGAGCTTACAGCCTCCCATGCATACCTTTAACACACCATAGCCCTACCAATACACATCCATCAAGCATAAATAAACATTTCGACTGCAAAAATTCTGTGCAACAACATGAGTATTTATTAACAGAAAATATGAAATCACCCTTTAAGTCAAATAAAATAAAATAAAATAATAATACCCAGGGTTTTGTAAACTCAGTTATGGTACCATGTGTTGGCGCGCATGTTGGAGCTCATTTGAATCCTCATGAAAAGTGTTCCCCAGTACTCACTGATCCTTGTAGATTCAGAAACACAGCTAGTCAGTTGGCTTCAAACCTTCTGTTCAGTGAAGAAAAGTGATGTGAGATGGAGAATCTGGTCCTGACGACATGTCCGGCACCAGCAGGTTCCCTAGCGGCAGCGAAGTCCTGAGCACCCTCTACAGCAGCAGCGTGCGTAGAGGCAGGCAGGCACATGTAGACTCGAGGCACACTATACAGAAATTCACAACACTTATAAACTCACTATTCATTCCCATAAACTGTTCATATTGTCACTAGTTCACATAATGTCCATACTCACTCAGAAAACTCGGCGCAAAATATTCTCCCACACACACACACGGTGTCCTTCTCTCAACTACCGAAGGCGAAGCTAACTAGCATAATACACAACAGAAAATGGCATCACCGACATTTAGTATAATTTCTGCTGAAACAGCTCCAAATATGGCTTACATTTACACTTTATACCTCCGGTTTTAAGTTAGGTTTTAAGTAACTTTTGACACTGTTGAACGGCTTACAACTAACTTTTCGTTACGTTGCTATTCTTCTCCTCGTGTCTCCTGTTACTAGCCTGAACTCCGTCCCTCGCATTTCTTTAGTCCCACCCCCTTCAAAGAATCCGATAAGTAGGTGACCCTCATCTTTGACAGGCACGGATTTGCTAATAACAGATTAACACCTGGCTACTCAAATAAAACAGAAGTAACGTCATGAGGCATTCACAGACCGTTAGGAACATGGGACATTTCAGTACCTTCCCAAAGAAAGTACTATTATGAATTTCTCTATATTAATGAACCTTATTTCATAACAGCAGTAACTTGACAAACGATATTCCAAAATATACTGCATATTTGTCAACAAAACACATGTTTACAGAAACAAAATATTATCATTTGTAGCAGGGCACTACACTATTATATTCTGTGGCACCCCAAACCTGGGGATCACCTCTTTTAGCAGACACTTAATAACTGTTCTAGTGTGTTCTTTCCTTGTCGTGATAAACAATTCGATACACATCTAGATACATAGGTTACAATACAGTTCAAAAACGATAAAAACTTTTATTACAAACTGATTCGATACGAATTGATACAGCATAAGAACGATAGTATCTGATTCTATGGTTAGTATTTATTGCAGATATTTTATAAAATAAAGAAGCCAATTCTATGAAAGTGACTATCTTACAGTACAGTACAATATTTTCTTAGGAATTCATGGCTAATTTATATCTATTGAGGAGGCTGCTACCGGCGCAGCCATATCTCTCACTTGTTAAACTGAATATCCGGTCGCATCGGTTTATCGTTCGCAACCCTACTTACCGTGAAACCCTCGACTCGCTTTGAGAATCGATCAGTTATGACTAACAAATATTTATTGCCTTAACAATTTTGCATATATACAGTCTATTTGCAAATGTACAAAAAGAACCTGACAGAGGTTCCAGATGTTCATACTTCACTGTGCTCTTCTTCTATCTGCTCTGTTGGCACGTCATACAACTATCTACAAAAGTTTGTGAAACTAGTGTAATGTGTAAACCATTCTAAGCAAATAACATCATTTATCACCCCTCTTCTGACATGTGTTGGTCCGTGTGCAACACAGGCCAGCTCATGTAGGAGAGCTTGTGGGCAAACTACATGGCACGAAATACATAGATCAAAGTTCTCCATTTTTGCAACGGATTTCCGTCTTTCAGAGTTCACTGAGGCCACTTGTGAGATCAATGTAGATCAGAGGAGAAAAGGTACTGGCTGATTTTTTTATTGACAGATTGTCACGCTCTACACAGCCAATAGTACTTTTTACAGCGTGCGCCTGCATAACCAATAACAGTATAATGACCCACCCAGCATGGGATCAAAACATGGAGCATCTGTGCTAACATTTAGCTACTTAGGAGCTTTAGTTACATTGGACTCATCCAATGCCACATCATCAGTACATTTTTGACTGTGTCACCGAGCTGTGTTTTCATGTTGAGCCTTGGTTTGTAAAGTTTAACATGTGAGAACTCATCTGACATAGAGTGTCTCCCTTCATGTGCTATAGTACATATGTGAAACAACAACTATAGTCTGAAGTAGCCTGTATCTGTGTAAACGGCTTTATTTAGCGTCTCTTCCTCCCCTGTAGCACTGTGTGTTACTATAATTAGTTATAATGATATTGATACTTTTTTTGTGTGTGTTAGTTTATTTTGACTGTACAAAATCATGACTGTAGCATGATTGTACCTCAGTTCTGAAATCTTATAAAATAAGTGTACGTGACAAATCTAAAGCCTCAGAGCTTCATTTTGATTATTCACTCTCTACTCACTCTATCAGCTCTTATCGTTATTTCGTCCTGGTGCTGTTTGTATGAAGTATTTTTCCATTAAATGATAAGAGGCTCACCTAAAACAATATCAATAATGATAATTATTGATAATGACAATAATAAGAAGGAGTAGAGAAATAACTTACTGAAAAGTTCTGTAGATGGTTATTTGAAAGAGTAAAACTTGAAACAAACTTGGCAAAAGTATCAGTTTGATTTCATAGACTGAGAATTATATTAAAAAGACAAAAACTAGCAATAGAACAGCTGTTTAAAGGATCCTCCTGTAAAACAGTGTTGGTCAAATATTTAAACTTGATTGATAGGTTCATTAGAAAACATAATTATGAGTGGAGCTGAAATCTTATCTTATTATTTTTATATTTACCTGTAACATGTTTCACAAATTGCAATTGGGAAATATGACTTGGCTTTTCAGTTCTGAAAAATTTCAGTCTACTTCTACAACTTCCCAGTTTATTTTAATCATTTTAATTTACTACTGCATAACCAGCCAGGTGTATGTTGTCATATAGTCTGCGAGCTGAACCATCAGTATTAAGAGCCATATCAGAATTTGTCATCAGTGTCGACCAATAGAGGTGAGTGCTTTAAAGTTATGTGGGGACTTGAAAGGGTTACTGCCTCATAACCTGAGCGGCGTGCTCTGTCAAGTGTTGTGTTGCGGATGTTCAAAATGTGTAAGACTGCATGTGGAACGTGTACAACACAGTCATGAGCCAGTACAACAAAGTAATATTTGTCAATTAAAATGGCAACAGCGGCCACTGCTCTTAGACAACCTGACATACCAACAGCCACAGGGGTCAGTTGAGAGGAGTAGCACGCACAGGGACGGCAACGAGAACCATGTTTCTGTACCAGAATGCCAGTGGTGAAGCCATCTCTCTCATGTAGATGGAGCGGCCGATGATAGTAAGGCAAACCCAACACTGGAGCCATTGTGAGAGCATTTTTCAGATCTTGAAAGGCTTTGTGCATTTCCTCAGGCCATTGTAGCACGGATGGAGCTGATTGCACTGTGGTGGCTCGCAAAACAGTCTGCAGTAATTAGCCATCCCCAGAAAAGACAACATCTGTTTCTTAGTTGTGGGGGAGGCATGTTAGCTAGCAGTTTCACCCTCTCCGGTGACAAACGGCGCTGTCCATCCTTTAAAACAGGGGTCACCAACCTTTTTGAAACAGAGAGCTACTTCCTGGGTACTGATTAATGCGAAGGGCTACCAGTTTGGTACACACTTCTGAAATAGCCAATTTGCTCAATTTACCTTTAGCTAAATGTAATTATTAATAATTAATGATATTCATCTCTGTGAAGACACTGATCATGTTAATGATTTCTCACAATGAATATCAACAATGATTTAACAAGACAGGAAACAGATAAATATCAATATGCAACACTTTATTTCTATATTTTGTCTTAGAGCAAGTGTTTTTCAAATTGAAAAAAAAAATGTTCAAAAACATTTTAAATTGATCACTTCTACAACAGTCCTAGGAAATCACAATGTCCCATTTTCACTAGCCACTAACATTTTTTAACAAATCATGAATTACTTTGCACCACGTTATGTACAAAAAATAAATCATGTCAAATACAAAAATAAACTTTCAGATAGCATGGTAGCTTGTGGGTTGCTGTGGGCGTGTCTATACCTGCTGAATGTAACCACTGTGAAACAATCAGGAAATAACTTTTTATTTCTCTGATTAATAACAGCTGTATGAGGCTGGCGCTCGCTCACTGTGTTATTACTCTATCACTCTGTATCAAAGCTCTCTCTCTCTCTCTCTCTCTCTCTCTCTCTAATCATCCGGACCCAAATCAAATTAAACTTCTTCGTGTCATCATATTTTGCGGTGTAAATTGCGAGTCGGACTCAGATTTTGAAGCTGGTACCTGAAATAGACAAAGAATAATCACAACCGTGCAAACTGCCAGTGGTAAAAACAGACAAAAGCGAAACTAAGTAACTATGTAGCATATTTACACATATAGAAGCATGTTTAGAAGAACATACACCGGGAAAATGTTCAAATCTGAGCAAGTAAACAAAGTCTGGCGGGTTAAACGCTTCTGAAACTCTCCCGGTGGCGCTTGAAGTCGCTTGCAGGACGGACCAAAACCGCGGAGCGTACGTGACGTGCCAGAGACGTGTGGAGCGGGGTTTCTCCTCAGCACAGCGTTCATGTGACATGTAAATCAACATGTCATCTTTATTTGCCGATGGCTGATGGCAGTTAAAGAGGCAAACATCGGCCGATACCGATGTTCATCCGATGCATCAGTTCATCCCTAATATATTGTCATTTCCAGTTTACGTGTAAGTGTGATTTAAACAAGAACAGCAATCAAAATAAATTAGATGCAGCTCACTTGTAAGTGGCGCTATTTGAGCTATTTTTAGAACAGGCCTGCGGGTGACTCATGGTCCTTACGGGCAACCGGGTGCCCACGGGCACCATGTTGGTGACCCCTGCTTTAAAACATGACCCAAATATGTCACCTCAGGTCGGCAGAATTGCAACTTTGCCAGCGACGCTCTGTGACCACACTCGGCCAGTCATTGTAGCAGCAAGATAGAGTCTGTGTGGCAAGCTTCTTTTGGTGGAGAAGCTGTTGGGAGATCATCAGCGTACTGCAAGAGAGTGGAGCCCTCTGGCAGGTGGAGTTCATGCAGGTCTCTTTTTACCACTGCTGCATACACCGTGGGACTCTTGACAAAACCTGCGACAACCGTCGCCAAGTGTATTGCTTACCATTGAATGTGAATGCAGACAGATACTACAAGTACCATTATCGCTAAAGGAGGACGAGGAATAACTAAACATGTGGCACACAGGGCAGGAGAGAGCAGGAGAGGAGAGAGGAGGAGAGCAGAGAGAAGCCATTGCTATAGCTAGGCTAGTTAGTGTGACTAACAGAAACTGGTAAAACTATTGGGTTGTGGTTACTAGAGTTAAGAAACTTGTTCGTGCACAAACAGAACAAGTCTAAGGATAGTGTAGAGTTATGTAGATAATCACTGATGTGAAAAATATACGAAAATCTGTTTAGGTGAGCAGAGCAGAGAGCACCGTGGCAGTAACACCGATAACCGGAAGTGACAGAATACGTTTACCCCAAAGCATTTATCTCCTGTTTTGGACAGATTGTTACCTGTGCTCGCTTGCACATGAAGACATTACACATACAGACAAACAGATTTCAATCCACAATACAGCAGCATCAAAGGTCTCCACACCTTTCTAACTACAGCAGTGCTGGTCTGAGGTGAAAGGACGAAAAACTCAGTTCTTTTTCGCCCCCAGTGTATACACATTTAAAAACGTTTCCCACAGGACACAGAATAGACGATCCCTGATCTTGATTTAAACAAAGGAGTACTTTTAATCTCCCCGAAAATGTCTTTTCTATAGTTTAGCCCTCAGGTGGGTCTCTCTGTGCAGAGTGCAACCCGAAACTGCCCCAGAAACCACCAGCGGGTCCAACCCGCCCCCCTTCAGATCCACACACTGTACACCGCTCTGTAATCAATTTTTGTTACAGCTCCTTTTTCATTTTTAAAGTTGTTTTTACACCATTGTCAGCATTCTTAATTTCTCACTTTAAATCAAAATGCCAATTGAACATCTAACTGGGTTGTTTGTATGACACATGTTCCAAACAACGCCAGAGGTTTCGGCCAGGACATTGTCCCCAAGACACTGAAGCTCCTGACCCCCCTTGTGGGTCTTCGATGTTTTTATATTCCAGGCAAATTAAATAAGCACATAGTTTTTTATGATTTCATCAAACGCAGACATGGTAAGGCACAGTAATAAAACTTTGCACTTACCACGTCTTTGTTCTGTTGAAATCCTGTTCGTGACACCAATTGTTGTGGAGAAATTGCTGAAGTCAAAGGTCAATGATGAGGTCAGGAAGGAAGAAAGTGTTCAGGAGCCTCTGATGTCTTATGCTGTATTATTTATTGATGCTTGGCCAAGGAGAATTAGAGACACTCTCAAAGTACATCAGAAGTGCCTGAGTCGGTCTCACATTCTGCCCAACTCATGCTGGTGGGTAGACTTTAAACCCCAAGATAACATCACAAATACTATACGCCCAGAATTAGTTCAAGAGAATGTTTTTACCAAGGACGGTGTCATTGTCAACATATTTCAGTCTGGAGACACAGATGTCTGTTTATGCAGATTGGAATGTCAATGGTAAGCTATGTATTGTGTCTAAGCATGCAGCACTAGATTTCTTTGACCCTGGCCACCACAGTGCTGATATAGACTGGTACCTACTGTTGCCAGTCAAAGACAAACAATTAATGCAGCAGAGAAACTCAAGGCCCACACGTGACTTCGTGTAACCTTGTGTGATATGTCTGTATGTTTGTGCTTTTATTATATTCCATTTAAAAGTATATGTGTCATTCAGAACACTACAAGAATAGTAAATTCCATAACAGCAGGCATATAGAAATACCTTTAACCTGTCAATTAAACTAATCAATCCATCTTTAGATCAAACTCTGTTTGCTTTTCCAATTTAATAGGAAGAGCATCAAATTTGTTGGCATTTCTGCTGGAGGTGCCATAGACAGGACAGGCTTTGACTGGGTTGTTGCAAATTGCACTTTGGAAATTTTCTCACCAAATTCTGGCTCACCAATTGAAGAATTCCCAGTGCTTTTGTTTCAGGAAGGTGTCTTTGTCCAAGGTGTGAATGACTTCTAGTCCCACAGCTTGGTTTGAACTTCTTTATCCTGAGTGTTCCTCTGCCATTTATCCTCCTTGCTCTGCCTGTGTAGTCAGACATTTCAAAAAGCATTACTCAACAATACAATACTCTTTGTAACCTCAGATTGTCATTTTATCAAAATAACCCTAAGCAACCTAAGCATTCCCTTTCATAGTAGTAACAGACAGACACATGAAGTAACAAAAAATCAATCAACAAAAAAATGACAAAACAGTTCTACAAATTAAATCTTTTGATTTAATTGTTTGTTTTGTTGTTTCCGGAAGACTTTTTTTTAAAAGGTTTTATTCCAGTTATTGCACTGTTTTAACTCTGCGTTGTGTGTGTGTATGTTTTTTAAATTATTGTTATTATTGTGCATTAAGTACTTATTTTGATCTGTAAGCAAATCTTTTGGAGATTCTGCATTACGGCGCCTGCTTTCATCTCTCCTGAGTCTGAGAGAATATAAGAGCTTGTTTCGATCTGGATGAGAACTTAATCTCTCTTTCAGATTTTCAATCTGATCCGGTCAAACGACCTGTTATGGGGAAATTTGAGAAGACCGTCATTTCAACATGTGACACCACAGTTAACAAAAACAAACACTTGTTACCACAATTCTCATACATGCACTTCACATGACCGGTAAATCCAATCTCAGACCTTCTACTAAAATAACTTCCCATTGTCTTTCAAATGATCCCTCCACACGCTTTCATAAACACTTACTCATACCCTCAAATCACTTGCACTTACTCATACCCTCAAATCACTTGCAAAATGTGCTATGTGTGTGCCTTAATGTGTCTATGTGTTGCCTTTATCATGTTCTCTTCAAAAGTCCATATGCGTCACTCAGAACACCACATATCCCTCCTCTGGGGATATCAAATCCCCACTAATGGTTCAATACCATAACAATGCAAGTAAGGGCGAAAACCCACTTGGGGAAAAATTCCCTTACTACCCCCGGAAACGCTTTTTGATTATATGTTTATCACGGGCGATCACACAATGGCCTGCATTGTTGGTTACATTATACTGACTATATGTGAAATAAAACAAAATTAGAATTATGTGTCAAACAAAGTCAAAAACAAAATCACAAGATTGAGTGTAAAACAACATCAACAAAGTCACAGTTGAATAAAACAAACCAAACGTGTGTGTGTGTATGTGTGTTGTGTAGCAGGAATAATAAACAAAAATAAAACAACTTACAAGAATAAAATGAATCAAACTAGTGTGTAGCAAGAATAAACAGAGTTAAAGTCAACCAAGAACAATATTATGTGTATGTGTGTTGTATAGCAAGAATCACAAACAAAATAAAACATCCTAATAAAACAAGAATCCAGATTATATGTATCATGAATAGATCAAAGCCATGTGTTATAGTAAACCAAAATCAATAAAATAATAAAAATCAATGAATAAACTAAAGTCATGTGTAATAGTAACAAATGAAAATCATGTGTAAGAATAACAAATCAAAATCATGTCTAGTAAATAAAAAATTAAAGTCATCGGTCGTATAACAATAATAGAACAAAATCAAGACGTTTGTGTGTGTGTGTGTGTTTGCGTAACAAAATAAGGAATTAATAAATCATGCTTGCTGTGTTCAAATGCAAAAATTCATCTTGAGATAAAATTGAATTCAACATAACTCAGTGAAATTGGAAAGGTGTGACAATGATAGCCACAGTCAATCACACCCTTAATTGTCCATTAATAAAATCCACTAATAAAAGTCCATTTAGTCCTACAGATGGCACCACATTGTTCTCTCCAGTTCAAAGTCCTTGGCAGTATGGCATCAGCCTCAGCACAACCATTTGAAGTGTTTTTGATCCAAAATTTGGTCCTTGTTCCCCTGCTACAAAGTTCTCATACCTCTTCCTCCTCAAAGTCCATCGATTCACTGTCCGAGTTCTCGAGGTATTCAGGATTGAGGAACAAGTCGGGGTGATCGGCCACTACTTGTGCCAGCTGAGCCTCTGCCACCTTCATGGTTGCCATCATTGACATCTGACGAACAAAAATCTTCATGAGCACATTTCTCAGTATGGGTATGATGCAACAAACCACTACAGAAATTACTAACAAAATAATCAGAACTGTTGCTCCTATTCTAGCAAATGTAGCTCCCCACTGACCAAAGGTTTCACTAAACCAATCCCATACTGCCTCATCCCTGCCAGCATTACTAGATGCCTCTTCACTTAACTCCTTAAATTTGGCCATGGCTGCCGCGAATGTTCCTCCTGGTGCAGTGTTATTAGGTATGTATGTGCAGCAGTGATCCCCAACCAGTCTAACACCTGTCTGTTCTGCCAAGCTACTCTACTTGTTGCATGCAGTTGTTCCCCGAGGGCCTTAAGGGCCTCATTAGTGTAATTAATAAAACGCTGCTGGTTATAATAGATGTAATTAATCCAATCTGCATTCTTGTTAGGAGTAATCCAGAAAAAAACTTACAATCAACATTCTACTCAGAAGACACAAGTCATTCCTATTCACATAAGGAGAGTAAATCAGATCCCTACAGAAATGAAATATATAAGTATTGGGAGAGCAAGTCATCCCTGGGAGAGCGAATCAGATCCTTCCTTCTTCCCACCAGCTGCTTTTCCATCAGGCCCAGTGCCTCCAGTGCATCACTATCTTTAGTGTTCTCTTGGCACTCTCTGGACATCTCTTCTAGTGTTCCCAACACTACCCGGCATGACTACAGAGTTCCATTCCTAAACATACCAACCAGGGCAGAACTAATTCACAACCACACAGCAAACTTACCTAAAATTGGATGGCGTCAACTTCTTTGGGACTCCAGCTTCACAGACCTCCAACAACACACAGCGACAGGAATTGGGTTTTCAAAAGGGCCCCTTACCTCTTAGTTTAATTTGAATTTTCAGGTCGCTGGTGTGTTCTTGGTCTGCAAAGAGGAGTCTCCATGGAAGTGTGTTGCCATCAGGGTCACAGCACCAAATTGTCGAAGAAATCATCAAGTCCAGTTGAGATGTTTGCTGTGGTGGTGTGTTTATTAAGAAGCATGCCGGCACACTGGTGAACTGACGGTCACAGAAGGTATCTGATCCAGTGAGTTGCCCAGGAGCAAATGAAGAGGAACACTTTTATACAGAAAACAGCCATATGTAAATATGGATGGAGCAAAAGATAGGGAGGGTAAGGAAAAGGATTGGACAACAAAGGGTAGAGGGAGAGGAGGGGGATAGGTCACAAAAGGTAGACATTTACATGAGGTCTTGAAGTTGGAGCCAGACAGACAAAAGGTAAGAATACACATTTGTGTGTGAGGAAGGATCACTGAGCTAAACAATGGTGTTGGGGTGATTCCAAGACATTGTTTGGTTACTCAGTTAGCAAGTCCACACTGCCCCCAATGTGTATTACCTTGATCAAGGGACCAGCTCAGTAGGGGTTACAATCTAGGCCCAGACGGATACTACTTGGCTTTCAGTTTTCTATGTATCAGTATGTATTTTCTTCATCAGTGTGTCTGTCTGTCTCTCTGAGTATGTGTGTGTGTGTATCTGTCTCTCTGTTTGTCTGTCTGTGTGTGTGTCTGCGAGAGAGAAGGATAAAATGGCCGACATTAAAAATGTAGCCTTGATAGTCTTGATTATATAAAAGACAGTGACGATAGCCCAGTTGTCATTTGGCAATGCCCAGAGAGAGAGAGAAAATGCTGAAGCCACCAGTCAAACAAGACGGTGTTGTGGCCAAACCATTTGACCTACCATTGAACCGACTTCACTGTGAGCATCCTGAGCTCTTCCTGAACATCTACATATATATTTTATGTGGCTACAGTTAAGAAATGGGACCTTTAGAGTGTTGGAAAGAACCCGGTACCTCTGCTTTCCTCCAGAAACCTTCCTTCCTTTTTAACATTGCTGTTAATGGGGCAGTAGGTGGGTGTAACTGATGCTTCAGGGGTCACACAGCCAAAACTATAAGCCTGACAGTTTTAGCAGACGAATGTGAGTGAGAAGACAAATTTTCCTACATTTATATGTATAAATTATGTCTGTAGTGTGAAATTTGTGGCCACAGGAGCAGTTTCCGTTTTATTTTTTTGACTGATTTTTTTTCTGTCCTCATTCACTCTAGCTGACGCTATACACACCCATTATAAACTCAGAAATCGAGTAAAAACTTCTTCAACTTTAAGTTGTAATAGTTCAAAAATTGTAAAAGATTTTTAAAAGTTGAATACAAGTGTAATAGTACAAGGTCTTGTGTACAATTTGTAGTTTGAAGTCTGTTGTAGAAAGTATGTAGAAGTAGTAGTAGTTTAAAGTGTAGAAGGTTTGTAGAAAGATCTGAAGTTTGTACAATGTATTTCAAATGGTAAAATATTTGTAGAAATAGTTTAATAATTTGTAAAATATTAATAGTAGAAAAAAGTTAGAAGTTAAAAGTATACAAGCAGGAATGTCCTAAACGAGCTGAATCTAGTGATATAGGTTTTATTTTTGTAGGACAAAATTTGTGGGACTATTTAGGTGCCGAAGAAACGTGCTGAAAAATAATAAAGATTTGAAGAACAATAGTGTGGTCACCCTCTGGTCCTATGGCAGCATAACTAAGGGATGACCTGAGCCAGCCCAACTATAAGCGCTATCAAAAAGGAAAGTCTTTAGTCTACTCTTAAAGGTGTTGACTGTGTCTGCCTCCCGAACTCAGAATGGTTGTTTGTTCCACAGAAGAGGAGCTTGTTAGCTAAATAGCTGATAGCCCATTCTACTTTTGGAAACTATAGGAACCACAAGGAACCTAGCATTCTGAGAGCACAGTGTTCTAGAGGGATAGTAAGGTACTATGAGTTCTTTTAGACATGATTGTCCTGACCATGAAGAGCTTTGTATGTAAGGAGAAGAATTTTGAATTCTATTCTAGATTTAACAGGTATCCAGTGCAAGAAAGCCAGAATGGGAGAGATGTGATCTCTGATCTTGGTTCCTGTCAGAATACGTGCAGCAGCATTCTGAATTAGTTGCATAGTCCTAAGAGACTTATTGGAGCAGCCTGATAACAAAGAGTTACAATAGTCCAGCCTAGAAGTAACAAATGCGTGGACTAGTTTTTCTGCATCCGCTTGAGACATGATGCGTCTGATTTTGGCAATGTTACGTAAGTGGAAGATTGCAGTCCTCGAAATTTGTTTTATGTAGACATTAAAGGACAAATCCTGATCAAAAACAACTCCAAGATTCTTTATGATGGAGCTGGAGGCCAGGGTGATCCCATCTAAAGTAACTACGTCTCCAGAAAGAGTTTCTGAGGTGTTTGGGTCCAATAACAAAAACTTCAGTTTTGTCTGAATTTAAATTCATCAGAAAATTGTAGGTCATCCAATTTTTTATAACCTTAAAGGTGGGGTAGGAGATGTTGGGAAAACGGTTCCAGCAAGCTATATTTTGAAAATACACACCCATGCCTTTTCTTCAGACCTCCCCTCGAAACCATGCCTTCAAAGTAATGGACTGGACTGGATTAGTACTGGACTAAAACATTTCTTTTTTTTTTGACAAACCTTCTATTTTACTGGCTGCAGTGGGGTCGTGAAGAGGTTTTCAAGCAATATGGTAAAAAATGCTCCAGAAAACATCTCCTACCCCACCTTTAAGGCATGCTTGGAGTTTAGTTAACTGACTAAACTGACTGGTTTCATCAGGCTTGATCGATAAATATAATTGGGTGCCGTCAGCATAACAATGAAAATTAATGGAGTGATTACTTTTTATCTTCTTTAAACTGGCTGACTGAATGCATTTTACCAAAGCCATGTGCTGCCTTCTACAAGAGAGTATGAGTTAGTAATTTGCATGCATAAATGAAAATGATTAATCTTACATTGTTTATTTCGGACACCTCCTTGGCTAACATTTAACAGAACTGGATACAAAAATTGAACTGGGCAATATCCTGCTGACCCTTTTCCTGACCTGTAGCACCACTATGAATTGACTATTGAAATTTGCAATCGGTCATTAAGATTTTTAGTAGAAGACTTTAGTGATCATTTGACTTTTCCTAGTATCATCACATGGTCAAAATTTCTGTTTGTCTAATAGGTTGATTTAGGACCAAATAGCTGCAAAAGTAATTCCATCCCATCAGCCTCAGCTTTACTTTGTGTTTAATGCTAATAAGCATATGTTGGCATGCAAAATTAAGATGGTGAACATGATGAACATTATACAGATGTAGCAACTCAAAAGTTCCCGTGTTTCCATGACGGGTCCTTGACTGGTCCTTGACCGGTCCTTCACAGGTCCTTCGCAGGTCCGTGACGGGAATGTAATCCCCCCACGATGACGTAGTCAGTGAGGCCCCGACTGGAAACACCCCTAAGCAGCCTGGGTGAAAACCAGCTGCAAGGCCTCATTTGTCCACAGGGAGGAGCAGTGATTTTAATGTTCTGCTATCACCGTAGACTGTATAGAGACACATCCGAACAAATCCGAACAAAATCCGAACGCCGGGGTGAGCCGATCAGCTGAGACAGAGCACAATCATGGATGTGGCTACTGGTGCAACGGATCATTATTGATCCGCGATTCATTCAGATCGCTCCCCACAGACCGGCACCAAGTGATCCTCGGATCGTTTGCTGGAAAAATTAAGTTGTGATAAGATAACACTGAGGCACCGCTGCAGCCTCGTATATGCAACTCTGTCGCGAACAATTTACGATTTATGAGTATTTATTCCTCGGACCGTCATAGCAGTTGTATTGATGGCTATATGAACAGCTGTTACACACCGATGTGGCCAGCTGTGCACTACATGCAGATCAGGAGCGAGCGAGGAGAGAGAGAGAGTGCGCGAGCGCGAGAGAATAGACGCATCATTGTGTAAAGACAGAATGAGATGTTGTTGATTTAGTAAACATGATAGACATGTTATATATAAACACCACAAATACTCGCCCTCCTTTATAATGACTATTGAATAATATCATAACTAGGCTACATTATGTGTTGTCAGTTTTGGACAAGAAGGACCATTTGCTTTTTTTTGTAATTTTTTGGTTTCATTTAGGCCTACTGTATTTTCATTTTTGTCCATCCCATAGGTTAAATCCTGCATAAATAAATTGAACCATAAATGAAACTCCATGCAGCAAGAAAGCATGAATTTCCATTTAAAGAAGAGGTATTACAGGTGATTAACAGCCTTTTGGAAGGCCAGGTGAGCCCGTACAAACACCTCATTAGCATTCTCATTGCTCAACCTTTTGTTTGCACTTAGTGGGCTTTTTGGTCTCCCAGTGTCACACAGATCACAGATTGCAGCTGGTTTGACTACTGTATACTATACTGTAGCCTTGTGATTTGAGTGTGTTCATGAACAGGAAGATGACTTATTTACTGTATTTTCATTTTTGTTCATCCCATATGTGTAATTGTAACTCCATGAAGCAACAACCTTTTTTTTCAATATTTATGTATACTGATACATACTCAGCAAAGGCAGGCAAATGAAACCAAAAAAAGAACAAATTGTCCTAGAGCGACAGAAGCCAGTGCCCTGTCTCTTGGGGTCAGCCTGTCGGGGACCCCTTAGTGTTTCGTTTATTTGGTTTCGGACCTTTTTGGGATGTGGGGGTGCTGAGTGGTGAGAGTCTCAGTGGGGTTGAGAGGGGGAGGAGTGGGCTGATGGGGTCACGTGTTGAAGGTGGCAGGCTGAGGTGTGGAGGGGGAGGGGAGAATGAAACTCCATGCAGCAAGAACTTTTTTAAAATTTATATGCAGACCAATACACACTCAGCAAAGGCAAGCAAATCAAACAAAAAATAGTATAAAAATAGTATGAAATAGTATGAAATAGTATGAAAATACAGTAAATAAGTCATCCTCCTGTTCATGAACACACTCAAATCACAAGGCTACAGTATAGTATACAGTAGTCAAACAGATCAATCTGTGATCTGTGTGACACTGGGAGACCAAAAAGCCCACTAAGTGCAAACAAAAGGTTGAGCAATGAGAATGCTAATAAGGTGTTTCTACAGGCTCACCTGGCCTAAAGCTGAATAACCTGCACAGCTACAAAAGTCTTCCAAAAGGCTGTTAATCACCTGTAATTCTTCCTCTTTAAATGGGAATTCACAAAAAAAAAGTGAGAGAAGCGCCATCTTCAGGTCATACCCTGTAATTAAACAAATAGGTGGAGTTACAGTAAAAAATAGACACGCCCAGGAGAAGGAGGGGGGTCATTCCAGTGCTGGAATTTGGCAGGCAGTTGGCTGGAAGACGGCTGCCATTTGGCGGGCTTTCAGCTTGGATGGGAACTTTTGAGTTGCTACTACTGTATCTACCAAACAGCAGTATGCTGGCTTTGTCATTGTAAGCAGTTTAGCCCGTTAACATTTGTATTTAGCTCAATGCTCACTATACTTGAGTACACAATCAGTTATTTGGTGTTATTTGATTTTTTCTGTCATTTTAAATGCTTTGCACAGTTCATAACATTTGTTTCTATAGATGCGGATATCAAGGTTCCTGTAACTTAAGTGTTTCTCTGTGTCTGTTTTGCACAGAGCTGGCCAATAAAGCGCAAGAGGAACAGGAGGAAGTGGCATCTAATGTCAACTCAGATATCCAATCACAGGTCTCACCCAGTCACAGTGTCTCTGACGGACACACCTCTCAATCACAAAGGTCAAATGGCTCCCCTCCTGATCAAACACACAATGACAAGTTTTCATCCCACATGTCTGCAGATCACCTGACCTGGAATGGTACAAGCATAATATCATATAGAAATATTTCCAAAAAAACTTTGACTCTCAATAGGTTGACCTGCTGCTGTGGTAACCATTGCAGGGACGGGGCCAGGGGTGGAGAAGCAGGAGGACGATGATGAAGTGCCTGAAAATGCGTGATGACACTCCATGGCGAGCTCACCACTGTATGTGGCAGATCACCATGGCAACAAATGGTGCAGTGCAGTTCAGGCTCTTCTGTTTAAATACAGCGGCTAACTCAATGTACTTGTGTGGCCCCCAAAGGGCCCCCAGACCTTATGTTTACAACTGACCATGAATATATCACATTCAAGGTGACAACATTTAGCAGATAACTTCTCAGCAGCTTCACGGTCCATTCACAGTGCAGTGGTAAAAATGTTTTGTGACTTTATTAGAGACTCAGTAAGTGGAAATATTAAAACTGAAATATTAAAAATAAAGACATTTTGAAAACCAAAGAATTTACAGTGGCTGAAAATTTCCTGTGCATGGTTAAGGCAGGGTAACTGTCCATAATCTAGAGGAATGAGACATGGAGCTGTTAAGAAGCAGTTACATTGGTTCTGGGAATGAAGTTGAGCAGAGCACCAGGTATGTTGTTCTAAATGTTATGTTATATGAAAAGTGTAAAAAGTGGTATTTTCCTCAGTTGTCTGTTCTGGGTTCAAATTGTCAGAATATTTTGCTTCAGGTCACAACCCAATATGTGATGTCAAAGTCATCAAAGAATAGTCAATAGATATGTATAGATATAGGAGCTGTTTTTAACCATGCTAGTGGCATAGATGAAATATCTACATCTATTGGATGGACTGCAATGATGATCTTGGTTCCCAGAGGATGTATCATATTGGTTTTGGTGACTAACCTTTAGTCTTCAAGTATCAGCAGGTTTAAGTTTTCACTTGTCCAGTAAAATAGCTTAATACCTTTTTAAATATGTGATTTATTCATGATTCCCAGACAATAAATGCTAAAGACTAATGACAGTGACCCTCTCACTTTTTGTCAGGACCATCATTAGGTCAAAATTTTAATTTGTTCAATTCATGAACAAAAACATAAATAACTAATGACATTTCTATCAGCCTCATGTGCTTTTTGTTTTGTGCTAGTTAGCTGTTTTTGGCATTCTACCTTGCCTCAAAACGCCTCAAAAACCACAGTTGTGGCTAAGCACTTTTAGCATGAGTGTAGACTCTTAGGGTTCTATTTAAAAGCTTCGCTCATTGTAGATATAACTTTACTGATCCTATTATTCATCCATGACCTTCTGTGCAGCACAATACGGGAAGAACATGAACCTTGTGGAATTTCTGCATAAATTTGTCATAAAATGTGATCTGAAATGTGAAGTCAAGGGTATCGACAAATATAGTGTGACTAAAGGGAGTCCTGCTAGCATAAAATGCTAACGCATTGGCAACTATGTTTGCTAACTTTGTTGGGAGAAGCAGATTAGTGTTGTATAGAAATTCGTTTTTAAGTATGCAGCTTGCCATGTTCATGTTACTCCTGAGAAAGGAAGCTGGCGAGGGAGAGCACACTCTGTGCCGTGTGTGTGTCCCTGTCTGTTCAGTGTGTGTGTGTCCTCGGTGAACCAGTAAAGAGTCAGATCTTAATCGGCCGTGTAAGTCACTTCACAGCAAAGCAGATGTTCCAAATTCGGCTTGTTACACTGAAAATGATTTAAAACCTACAGAAGTAGGAGTGCGTTATGTGTCACTTGTTTTTATTTATTTATTTTTGGAAAATATCGAGAAAATATTGTTATCGTGAAAATCCTAAAAAATATCGAGATCTTATTTTTTGCCCATATCGCCCACCCCTGGGCTGGTGTAGTTTTATCACAAAAATTAGCTTCTTTGAGCTAGCTGCTGAAATGGCTGGTGCTCAATGTGTTTAGTTATCAGTGTTTCAGTTAAGCTAGCTGCCACACAGTGATAAAATGTGAAGAGGACAATAAAATACACAATTCATTAAATATGTGCCAACACCAAATAAATAGGAGTTAAAAATAAAATAAGTCTTAGGGTATATACAGACAAGATCTGGCGCTGTAGCCAATAGCTACAGGGTTGTGTGGCAGTGTGTGGGGGTAGGGGACTGCTGGGGTGTGTCTAGCTGTGCTGAATTTACACCCCCTTTCTTTTCTGCTCCTCCACCGATCCCTCGTCCCCTGTGAATCAACCAGGAAATCATTTTTTATTTCACTGATTAAGCTTTCTGGATGATGGCACTCCCTTACTTTCATTGCTAATTACTCTTTCTCTCTTTTTCTCTAATCATCGGCCACAAACCAAATTAAACTTCTTTATGTCACTATTTTGCAGCATAACTTGTAAGCCAGACTCTGATTTAGAAGCTGGGTACATGAAATAAACAAAGCCAGAACACACACATAGAATATCATTTAGTCCATGAATCCACCTGGATAGTTTACGTTTAAGTGATTTCAGGCTGACTGTGGAGGGTTTGAAAAAAGGGATGACTTCCACTCAAATTAATGGAAAAACCTGCACTTTCACTGCAACTCCAGATTCTGTTTGAATGGAGCATTGGAGTTAAATGCATTTAGTTTTAATTTGTTTGGTCAACTGGTTTGTGGTAAAATAAATTAAAAGCTTTTTGCTTTGAACAACACTTCAAAGCTTCTGTCTCTTTTTTATTTTACAAATATAAGTAACAGTACTATTTATGACAACAACAAAAAACAACAATGATATAATGATGTGTTCAAATAGTGAAAAATTAGTAGTATAGTGAATAATTCTCTTGTTTTATTTGCATACATTTAAATGCTAGAGCGTTTTTTTCATTCCACGTGCAAAGGGCCATTGCTGCTAGCTTACAAGCAACATGTATCAAATACGTATGCAGATGCATGTCGGTGGGCAAGGTGAATCAGTGCATCCTTGTGAAGAAGATGAAGTACTGTACTGTAGATGGCTAGCTAACCACATGCTAGCCAGACAGGGACATGCTAGTGCTAGCCAGGAACAATCATATTTTTATTTTTAAAACAGTGGAATAAAATCTCTTTTTCTTCTTCTGTTTCTTCCATGTATAAAACATTTTTGATGACTCCTGAACTTGGTGGCATTTATCTAATCAAATATAATTTGGGGTGCCTAACTGCACTCATCATACAACCACAGCTTGTGGATCATAATGCAGAAAACTAGCAGAGCTATTTTAGTAAGTGGAGGGGCGTGTTTGAATGTCAGTTGGAAAACACAGAATCTGAAGAATGTGACAGAGGTCTAATTTCTTCAATATTACCATATCCACCTCTAACTGCATGAAGGAGGAGTCCAGCAGTCTGCATTACAGGAGAAAAACAAAACATTGACTTGACTGACTACCTGTACCTGCTGTCACATCACTGAGAAACACATTCCACAGGCAGAGTGTCAGCAGTGATTCAGTGAAAAATTCTAACCTTATTTTCATTGGGCAGTCAAAGAAATACCAAATTCACCTGTGACCAGTTTTTCTTACAACATGGGTTGTTCAAATCAAATCAAATCAAATTTTAGTGATGGTATGACCCCCAAAGAGTCCTGATTTCAACATCATAGAGCCTGTCTGGATAATTAGATAGTATAATAGACTATAGTAGAGTGCTTCAGAAATTTATTTTTTCAATTCAAATCAAATTTATTTGTATAGCCCAAAGTCACCATGTACATTTGCCTTGGAGGGCTTTATAATCTGTAAAGTGAGTGACACTCTCTGTCCTTAGACCCTCGGTTCAAGTGAGGAAAAATTGCCCACAAAAAACCCTTTTAACAGGGAGAAAAGGTGGAAGAAACCTCAGGAGGAGCCACAGAGGAGGGATCCCTCTCCCAGGACGGACAGAGGTGCAATAGATGTCACGTGTACAGAACAAATCAACAGAGACATATTGTACAATTACAATGAATGATAAAATGACAATGAATTACAATGAATGATGAAATGATTACAGCAGCAGTGGAACCTGTGATAGAGATAGAGAGACACAAATGCACAGCAGCAGCATCATTAACTAACTATAAACTGTAATGGAGATATGGTAGCAATAATAACAGTAATATTAAAGCTGCAAGCAGCATTGGACGGGCCCTCGCACCTCCGTGCCCGTCGGGGAGGGTGGCACGTAAGGGGGCACCAGGTGGAAAACACACAAACCTTCGAAGCCTTCGAAGTACTTTGTTCAATTGACCACACACATTAGCAAGAACTGGGTGAAATGGTCAAATGTGACGGAGCGCCACGCCCACACCGTTTCATCAAAATTCATAATTTTGATAACTTTTACTCAGGAAGTCTGTCGGAACACACCTACCAAGTTTGAAGTCAATTGGATAAAATCCCTAGGAGGAGTTCGTTCAAATAGGACCCCTTCTCAGCCAGCACGCAACGCTAAAAATTGTGATTTTCATTCTTAAATATCTCGCTTCCTGTTGATTTTAGCCCATTGCTCCAAGAGACTTTTTTGTAGGTCTTCCCTTGATCTACAATTCCTCTAAGTTTCATAATTCTGTGTCCAAAACTGTGGCGGGGCTGCCTCAAAGAAAAGTTCAAGGGGGCGCTATAGAACG
>CM053986.1:154992-179216 GCA_028641955.1 Protonibea diacanthus
AAATTTATACAATAATATTCAGTTATGGATACAGCGCCACCTGTTGGTGACAGGAAGTGTCATATTTTACTTGACGATAGCCTTCTCCAAAGTGTTTGAGTATATCCACCTAAAACTAGGTGTGGATGATGTCAAGGCCTTGGTGTTGACATTTGAGAAAGAATTTCAACTTTTCATCAGAGGGTGTGGCCATGACGGCCCGTCAAAGTCAAACGTGCAGATTTTTTTGACAAAATCTGGAACTCCATTGACTTTTTGGCTGATTTTCAGGCAAAACTGTTGGGCTTTCATATACTTTCTCAGAGCTGTCTGAAACTTCTTGTGGTTATTAAGACCAATATTATGCAAAATTCGGCTGCATAATTAATTAGGGGGCAGGGCAAAAACATTCTATAGTGCCCCCTTGAACTTTTCTTTGAGGCAGCCCCGCCACAGTTTTGGACACAGAGTTATGAACCCTCCGCCGAATTGTAGAACATGGTAAGACCTACAAAAAAGTCTCTTGGACAATTGGCTAAAATTAAACAGGCAGTGAGATATTTAGGAATGAAAATCACCATTTTTGGTGTTTCGGGCTGGTTGAGAAAGGGTCATATTTGAACGAACTCCTCCTAGAGATTTTGTCAGATCGGCTTCAAATTTAAACTGTACAATCTAAAGACACGTGTGACATTAAATTGCGAAGCTTTTTAGTTTTGGTCAAACGGTGTGTCTGTGGGAGCGTGGCAAAGTTTGATGTTTCGCCATGAAAGAGGAAGTGGGATTAACTCACACATACTTTATTGAATCAGACTGAAATTTCACATGTTTGATTGTAGTCCAGGCCTGAACAAATTTATACAACAATATGCAGTTATAGATACAGCGCCACCTGTTGGCGGCAGGAAGTGTCATACTTTACTTGATGATAGCCTTCTCCAAAGTGTTTGAGTATATCCACCTCAAACTAGGTGTGGATGTTGTCAAGCCTTTGGTGTTGACATCTGAGAAAGAATTTCAACTTTTTATCAGAGGGTGTGGCCGTGATGGCGCATCGAATATCGATGTCTCGCCATGACTGTAAATGTTGCTCTAACTTACGCGTACGTGGTCTGACCTGCCCCAAATTTCAATGCATTGATGAGATTTCGGTCCTGAACACATCTGCATTTGAATTTTTGCGATGAGCAACAGCGCCACCTAGATACATTTAACGAAGCAGGCCCGCCACAGCGTTTCACCTACGTGTCTGAAAATTGGCGTACACGTGTATGATCACAAGGGCTGCAAAAAAGTCTCTTGGAGCTAGACTGCCCGATGTAAAACGGCTCTGTAGCGTCCCCTAGAAATTTTCAAAAATACAGCTTGCGTGTTTTCCGCCCGGTGTCATGCCTGTGCCCCCCGACATGCCACCCCTCCGACGGGCGTGGAGGTGCGAGGGCCCGTCCAATGCTGCTTGCAGCTTTAATTTGGTTTTATTCTGGTTTATATGTTTATCAATTAAGGTATGTGGGGTGTAAATACGATCGGTTGTGCGTTGTTTTGGTATGAATCCTATTTGGGTTTTGCTCAAGACATTGTGCTCGGTAAGGAAGTTCATAAGTCTGGTGTTCATAACATTACAGAAAACCTTCCCCAGATTACTGTTCACACAAATGCCTCGGTAATTATTAGGGTCAAATTTGTCTCCGTTTTTGTAGATTGGGGTTATAAGTCCGAGATTCCAGATCTCAGGAAAAAAACCTACAGTCAGAACCAAATTGAATAGTTTTAATATGGCCAATTGTAATTTTTTGTCCATGTTTTTTAGCATCTCCTTCAGGATGCCATCAGGCCCACAAGCTGTTTTAGATTTGAGGTTTTCCAGTTTCTTTAGGAGTTCCTGCTCAGTAATTGGTGAGTCTAATGGGTTCTGATTATTTTTTTATAGCTAGTCCTAATTTAGTCAGCCTCTCTTGAATTTGAGATTGTTCTGTGTTTGCAATCATTTGAACAGTGTGATACAGTGTTTTAAAATGAGTGGTCCATATATCACTGTTTTGAATGGCCAATTCTTGGTGTTGAGGTTTGTTTAGGTTTTTCCAGTGTTGCCAGAAGTTGTTTGTGTTGACTGCCTCTTCAATTATTGTCAGTTGCTGTTTGTTATATTGTTGTTTTTTGAGTCTGACTGTAGTGTTTTGTAGAGCTTTAGGGTCTCACAGTAAAGAATGCATAGATCAGCATTGTGGGGGTCTCTGTGTTTTGGGTTTGATAGCGTTCTAAGGTTTTTCCTAATCATTTTACAATCTGTATCAAACCATTTTTTATTTATTGTTTTTGGTTTGTTCTTGGTCAATTTTAATTGCTGCTTTTGCTGTTTGTCTGAATATATTGTTAATATTGTTCACTGCTAGATTGAGATTTTCTTTATTGCAAGAGTAAGTACAATCTAAAAAGTTATCTAAAAGTGTTTTGATTTTTGGAGTGTCAGTTGCTCTCTGGTATTGTTCTGCACTGTTTTGGTCCTATCTGTATGAGTTTCTGATGTTGTACAGTTTATTGGGTTGTGTGTGTACCATTTCAATGTCTGATCTTTTAATAAACAGGTTAATTTGGCTGTGATCAGACAGAGGGGTTATCGGTTTAACAGTGAATGAGCTGAGAGAGGAAGGTTCAAGGTCTGTGATCATATAGTCTACAGTACTATGGCCAAGAGGTGAGCAGCAGGTGAGTCTACCCAAGCTGTCTCCCCATACCCTACCGTTGACAAAGTACAGACTGAGGCTCTGGCAGAGCTGTACCAGCTCTCTTCCACTCTTGTTGACGACCAGGGGCCTCATGTACAAAGGTTGCGTATGCTCAAAAAAGTGGTGTACGTCCTTTTCCACGCTCATGTTCAGATGTATCAAACCTGAAATGACCGTGGAAATGTGCGGTGCCCCACACCAACTTCATGGCTGGCGTACGCACGTTTCTACAGCTATTGTTCCTTTGGCGACACTTAGAGGTGATGCTGGGAAACTGTTAATAATGTGAAAACAAGTAGTCATCAGAGTGATATGCACATCAGAGCATAGCCGCAGGAACATATTCTCAGCAGGGGGTGCTGAGAAAAAAAAGCTCTGTGCTGCACTTAACTCGCAACTGTCTACATTGATAAAAAAATATATATACCAGCGCGGCTTGACTCCTACACGATGGCAATATTGTTACATGCAGCGGTGACACCTGCGTTATTTATTCACGAAGCCACCCAGAAAATACACACTGATACAAG
Organism: Protonibea diacanthus; assembly: GCA_028641955.1. Taxonomy (NCBI): domain Eukaryota; kingdom Metazoa; phylum Chordata; class Actinopteri; family Sciaenidae; genus Protonibea; species Protonibea diacanthus. The sequence goes on from CM053986.1 coordinate 158,228, forward strand.
TGAAGCTTATGTAGCCTACGTGTAGTGTACGCATATGTAAATTTGGGCATGTGCGCATTCAAATATCATGTTTTTGGTTTTCTTTATTTTTGGCTGGTGAAATTAGAGCTACAGAGTTTTCTATCAAGCCCCTGATTGTCTCTCTGTGTTCAGTATTCATGTCAGTAAAAGCGGGCGTAAAGTAGGAAACATCAGCCGCTGCACACTTCTGCATTCATTCATTCATTGTGTGGTTCATTGAAGCGGTGCATTGTATTCTGCCTTCATCTGGTGGGCTCCTATCACTCCAGTGAGAGCTGTGTCACCCACTAAAGAGGCCACTCTCTTGTCGAAGGTGGAGAGTTCCTCCACCCGTCTCCCCGCCTGTTGCGGTCATGCTTCGGAGGTGGGTAGAAACCCTCCGCTTCACCTCCACCTTGATCTGACCATTTCTTTTTAACCTGTGTGTGTGCGCTGCTCGGATCCCACAGCGTTTACAGCCTGCCACACACGCTCCCACTCACGTCTTTTTTTCGTCATATCTATCCCTGTTTACAGGGTGCCAAACATAATCTCCCTGCGCGTCTCCACTTCATTCACTAGAAGCTCTATCTCAGACCAGGAAATTCCTTTTCTTTCCTTTGTTCATTGCAGGATCTGATCAGACAGAGAGGTGAATCTCAGGTCCAGGGCCTATTTAAATTGATTTGCATATTTAAATGGGGGCGTGAACAGGGAGGAGTTTGGCATATCTGCAAGTGCGCTCAATTCCATATTGATTGGGATGTACAAAAGAAACGTGCTTGGATCCATGCGTACGCACACTTTGATACATCTGAATTTTTTTGTGCATACGACAGTTTCCGGGTTTAGGCGTATGCCAAGTTCCACGTGGAAATCCACGCAAGTATTCGTACATGAGGCCCCGGGTCACTATTGTTCCTGTGGGGCAGAGTGAAAGTGTTAGGGATGTTTCCATTTGTGATGTATTTGTCCCCTTGTGGATCTGTGAGGTCAGTAAATGTTCCTGTGCGTGTTTTTGTGTCCCCACAGATGAGCACATTTCCCTGGGCCTAGAAAAGGCTTATCTCTGTCTCTAGGGTGACGAAGGTGTCATCTGAGAAGGTTTTACCATACCATACCATCTCTCCTCTCTCAGTTCATTCACCTCGTCTTTCAGCTTCTTCAGTGCTACCATGTGGCACTCCTTGTGCTGCTGCGGCTCTTTGATTTCAGTCTTCAGGGTGCTGAGCCCTGTACTTGTACTCTCCTCCTGGCTCGGTTGATGGCTGATCAGCTCTCTCAGTTCTATCAGCTCTCTCTCTCTCTCTCTCTCTCTCTCTCTCTCTCTCTCTCTCTCTCTCTCTCTCTCTCTAGTGCAGAGAGCTCTGGGTCAGCAGCTTGTCTGGAGCAAGGATCACAGTGTAAATTTGAACTACATCGATTTATCCGATATGGTCTAATTCCATATCATTTAAATATATATCGATATATTTTATATCAATATATCACCCAGCCTAATAGGCCCACTTGCATCAGTCAGCATGGCACTTCCAGATTATAGTTAACCAGAGAGGATGCACATAGAAATTGATGTTGATAGATGCTGACCAGCCAAAATGAAAACAGCTGATAACGCAGTTGACGGCGGGGATAATGGCAAGAAATTGTGTGACATGCATGTGAGAAAAGTAGCGCGCATAGCGGTGAGCATTAACAACTTTGATCATGTTTATTTGATATTTCTCCTATCAGTGATTAATAAAAATGGTGGGGCTGTTAGTGTGAACTTTCAGATTCTTGAGGGATGCATACTAGAAACGAAACCACAGCATTAATCGTTTAATCAATCAATTCATAACTCTACAGAAGCTAGTTAATAGTGCAACATATAACTGAATCAAGCGGACAGTTTTATCAATATATCGATCCGTCTTCATTTGTATGGCTGCAGGCATTTCATTTCCTGAGGAGAAAGCTGAACATCTGTGGACAGCAGATGCTAAGAATCATTCATTTAGTGATTCACCCTTTAACAGATGTTCTGCTTTAACCACCGCGACCTGTTTTATTTTTGCCAGATTTAAATGCATCTTCTGTTTTGGAAGTGTGTTGTGTCTGGTGCAGTTCATAAAATTTCCACAAGAGCTACTTTCTTTTGTTGCTAAAGAATACAGAAAGTATTACAATTAGCTTCTTGATGGGTGGGGCAGTAAAGCATGTAGAAAGGAGGATCAGACCTTGTTAGTCCTCCTGACCTTTGAAGGAGAGCTGGCGAGGTCTCAGGAGGGTGTCTCTCAGCCCCCTTTCTCCTGTCAATTTCTCCATCCCCTTTCTCTTCCTCCTCTGCTGTTCCTCCTCTCTCCTGTGTCTCTCCCTCCTCCTCTGTGCCCGGGCAGTTAAGGGCAGAAAGAGCTGACAGATGCGAGTCTCACTTCCCCTCAGAGCCCTAGAGTCTTGCTTCACTGTAAGACAACAAGACAGATTCAGAGAGCACAAAGACACAAAAGATGGAGAAGCATTTAGATTTGATTTTATTCTACCTTTTTTTTTGATTAAAGTTGCCACAATTAAAAAAACTCAAGACTGATTTTACTGTATTTAATAAAAAAAACCCTCCACTGAAAAGAATTCTAGCACTGTCTCCAGTCCAAATCACCTCTTACAGGCAGACACCATTATTAGAGTAAATACCTGTTTTTCTGTGAATATACCCATGTACTTTCCCTCAGCTGCAGTCCTGTGAATTGTGGAAGTAAGATGCAGTGCCAGCCTCCTCTTTGTTTGTTCCCTCGCTAAAGAAAGCCATGTTTCTTGGCAGCGCTGCTGAACCTGAAATAAAGAAAATGCCATTAATTTTGGTGTGTCTATTCAAAAATAACAACAATCAGCATCTTCCAAGGACACTTCAACATGCAAACTAGAAGACCAGGGATCAAACCACCTATCATCTGATCAGTGGACCCACTCTACCTCAATCCTAGCCACCCCATGTACTACTACAACTACCACCTCTCACCAACACTACCCTTCTCTTTTAGAAATGTTGTAAGAGAAAGCAGGAAGATACTGTACAATATGGCTACCAAAATGAACTGTGGGACTGGCATGCAGCTCAATGTTTGTTTTGTGCTTTATTCCAGTTGTCAGTTTTTGTAACAGCAAAAGACAGTCGTAATCTTTCTTTTCATAAAACCTAAATTTATAACATTCAAACTGATCATAAGCCATAAGGAAAAGAAAGCAATCTCTGACTATCCAGATATATATGGTGATTTAAGCACAACAGTGCCTCGGCCCTCCTTCAGAATTAACTGAACACTTCTTGTATACACTGTAGTACATGCTGATATGGAGCTGAGCTTTTGGCACCAACTTTGTCCAACACTTACTGAGCTTTCGGTTCACAGCAATACATATCATGTATAGACAGCTTCTGTGCTTGTAGTGTACCTCTCAAACAGAGAAAAGACAAGAAATCCTCAGTCTTGGGTCGACGTCTGGTTAGACAGGTGACTACAGCCAGGTTATTAGGTATGGTTATTTTGTGCAGATGTCATCAACAGTGATGGCCCTGGAGAGCTGGGAGGGGACTGGGCAAACTTCCTCTGTGCTTGCAACCTTGGTCTGCACATGCATAGCACACACACGCACACTTTACGCACATGCACACACACACACACACACAGAGTCAGTTGGCAGTTTTTTTGGGACACATCTTCTCATTTAATTGTGCATGGAGGAGGTTCTGATGCAGTTTGCTGGTGACACTGTTGCCGATCTTTTTGATCAAGGTTTTTAGTAGAGATTTTCAAATAGTAAACAGTGCCCCAGAGGGCTTAACGAACAAAAATATGCTTGCAAAGTTTCTGTTCCCCTTCCCATTTCTGTTTCATTGTAGAGCTTGTGTGTGGCAGGGGGTGTGGCTGCTGCTATTGTAGCAGAGCACGCCTCTGTTCACTCAGCCCATTTCCTCCACCTCTTCAGCCTGGCCTTCACTCGCTTCACACTGCTCGCTGTCAGATCATCAAATCAAATCAAATTTTATTTATATATTACATTATTATTATTATTTACAATCTGTACAGGGAGTTACACCCTCTGTCCTTAGACCCTTAGAGGAGGAGAAGAATTTTAAATTCTATTCTAGATTTAACAGGGGCAGTGCAAAGGAAGCCAAAATGGGAGAGATGTGATCTCTGATCTTGGTTCTGTCAGAACAACGTGCAGCAGCATTCTGGATGCTTTGCAAAAGACCTAAGACTTATTTGAGCAGCCTGATAAAAAGAATTACAATAGTCAGCCTGAAGTAACAAATGCATGGACTAGTTTTCTGCATCCGCTTGAGACATGATCGTCTGATTTTGGCAATGTTGCGTAAGTGGAAGAAGTAAGTCCTCGAGAATTTGTTTTATGTGGACATTAAAGGACAAATCTGATCAAAAACAACTCCAAGATTCTTTACGGTGGAGCTAAGAAGCCAAGTGAGAGGAGTCCATCTAAGGTAGCAAGTCTCGGGAAGAGTTTCTGAGGTGTTTAGAGTCCAGTGGGAACTTCAGTTTTGTCTGAATTCAGCATCAGAAAATTGTGAGTCATCAACTTTTTGTATCCTTAAGGCATGCTTGGAGTTTAGTTAACTGATTGGTTTCATCAGGCTTGATCGACAAATATAGTTGGGTGTCGTCAGCATAACAATGAAAATTAATGGAGTGATTCCTAATAATGTTCCCTAGAGGAAGCATATATAAACTGAATAGAAGTGGTCTAGTACAGAACCTTGTGGAACCATGCTCTCTCCTCTTCATGCACGTACACCTCAATGCGCCAGCTTGAGAAGAAATCCTCCTGCCAGCCTGCTTCTGCCTCACCAAGTCTGCCTGGTCTAGCATTTTGGCTCATATAATTAAAGTATTTTGTTTTCACTCATCAGTGTGTGTGTGTGTGTGTGTGTGTGTGTGTGTGTGTGTGTGTGTGTGTGTGTGTGTGTGTGTGTGAGTGTAGAGAGTCTGCTCTGGGGTCCAAATCTTTAGTGCTTAACAGAGATAGTACACTAAAAATACGACTGAGCTAAATAGTAAAGCAATTTTAAGGTGTGTTTTGTTAGAGATTCGAAGGTGGGCAAGTCAGTACATTCCACGGATGTGTTTGGGGAGGGTTCCAGAGGAGGGGCAGCTGCAGAGGCTCTGTCGCCCCAGGTTCGGTCTTGGTCTGAGTGGTGGAGTAAAGAAGTTAGCCTCAGATGAGCGGAGGCTGTGGGATTGATTGTGGTGATGGGCAAGTCAGTGAGGTAGGAAGAGGCCTGTTATGGAGGAGCTTTGTGTGTGTGAGGAGGAGGATTTTGAAATGAATACGCTGTGGAACTGGGAGCCAGTGGAGTTTCTGGAGGACAGGAGTCATGTGATCATGGGTGTGGGTGTGGGTGAGCGGACGTTTTGTTGAGCCATAGAGGATGTGCCATAGAGGATGCTGTTGCAGTAGTCAATTCTGGAAGTGATGAAGGCATGAATGAGGGAAGAGTGATGGGCGGAGTCAGGCTATGTTCTATATAATAATTTCATTGCAATGCTGTCAGAATCCATATCTTCAAGGTCAAAAAAGGTTGCCAAATTCTGTAAGAATTTCTTAATCGCTCCTTACATTATTATTCTTAGGAACTTCCCATGACCAGTGACTATACATCGATGAATAGGATCTTCCATTTTTAAACAAGATTAATCCTCCTGGCCAGAAAGTGCAGAGGTCAACAATACTGACTTCACACCATCTAAAGGGTCTGCCCCAAACAGTGCAATAGGTATAATCTGTATATCTCATAAAGGTCCACAAATATAGATTGCCAAAATGTGCTTACCAGCTTCAGCATTTCAAAACATTTTATTCTTAGAAAGATTTAAAGGTGTCAATCATGCATGTAAATCAAATTACCGAGCCTTATTGTCTGCTTCCTGGCCAGTTTACATTTAAAAGAAATTGAGTCCGATAAAAAGAACTGGAGAGGAGCACAATGGGAAAATGTTGAGATTGTTTGATATCCCATCAATGATGGGATAAACAGTGATATTGTACAAATGGCCCAGTAAGTGACAGGTCCCTAAGAGAAAAGATCTTCTAAACTGATTCCAAGCTTTGATTGAGTGGCCATCAACTGGATTAGCGAACCTAGACAAAGGTGTGAATAGCCTCAATGAACCCAACTCCTCCATGTTGTCCATCCGGGGCTGTATATTATGTTAGCTGAACAGTAGTAGTACATGGAAGGGAGAAACCATCCCTCCCTTCGCTCGAGGTCTCTGTAGTATACGTCTTTTGATACGTGGTGGCTTTTTGTTCGAATAAAGGCTGATATTCACAGGTTCCACTGCTACTGTAATCATTTTGTCATTCATTGTATTTCATTGTCATGTGACATCTGTTGCACGTCTGTCCGTCCTTCTGTCCTTCTCCTGGGCGTGTCTGTTTTTACTGTAACTCCACCTATTTGTTTAATTACAGGGTATGACCTGAAGATGGCGCTTCTCTCACAGAATCTTTTTACAGTTGTTCTACCTGGAGATGACGTAGCTTGCACACCTCATTACCATTCTCATTGCCCAACCTTTTGTTTGCACTTACTGGGCTTTTTGGTCTCCCAGTGTCACACAGATCACAGAGCGGAAAATGCAGTTGGTTTGACTACCATTATACTATACAGTATAGAGTCACCTTGAGAGAAGGGGAAGCATTAGTCATTATGTTAGGAGTAGCCTAGAATAGCCTAGATGTTGTTGATTTAGTAAACAGTGACATATTAGATATAGACACCACAAATACTCTCCCTCCTTTCTGTCAATACATACAATCTGTTTGGTCTCTGCGGGCATAGGCTACATTATGTGTGATCAATTTTGGACAAGAAGGAGCCGTTTGCTTTTTTTTTGTAATTTATGTTTTCTTTTTCATTACTGTATTTTCATTTTTATTCATCCCATAGGCCCTAATCCTGCATAAATAAATTGAACCAGAAATGAGAAAACTCCACACTTTACAATGTGAATTTCCATTGAAAGAGGAAAAATTACAGGTGATTAACAGGCTTTGGAGATACTTTGCTTAGTTGTGCAGGTTATTCAGCTTTAGGCCAGGTGAGCTCGTACAAACACCTCATTAACATACTCATTGCTCAACCTTTTGTTTGCACTTAGTGGGCTTTTTGGTCTCCCAGTGTCACACAGATCTGTAGCGGTTTGACTACTGTATACTATACAGTAGCCTTGCGATTTGAGTGTGTTCATGAACAGGAGGATGACTTATTTACTGTATTTTCATAAATGAAAGACTTAGAAGTCCCGGAAGACTGACCCTGAGTCACAGCGTATGCTTCTGTTGCTAAACATTCACTTATTTGTTTTATTTTATACTATTTTTTGATTGATTTGCTTGCCTTTGCTGAGTGTGTGTGGTCTGCATATACATTTTAAAAGTTTTTGCTGCATGGAGTTTCATTCTCCCTCCCCCTCCACACCTCAGCCTGCAGCTAACACCACCTGACCCCCATCAGCCCACTCTCCCTCACCATCCATTGCACCACTAGCCACATCGATGGTTGTGCTCTATCTCCAACTGATCGGCTCGCAGCGCTCACCCGTATCTGTTCGGATGTGTCTCTATACAGTCTACGGTGAGCAGAACAGTAAAATCACTGCTCCTCCCATTGGATAAATGAGCATTGCAGCTGGTTTCACCCAGGCTGCTTGGGCGTTTCAGTCGGGCCTCACTGACTACGTCATCGCGAGGATTACATTCCCATCACGGACCTCTGCGAAGGACTGTGAAGGACAGTCAAGAGACAGTCAAGGACCAGTCAAGGACAAATCAGGACCCGTCATGGAAACACAGGAACTTTTGAGTTGCTACATCTGTACATGTCGCATGAACACTGTGCTGTGAGACGATTTTTCCTTTTTTGGAAGCTCAGAAACCTCCACTCCGCACTTCTCTGGCATATCTCATCGCTCCGCGGTTTTGGTGTCACGCGCCTTCGCGCCACCAGGAGCGTTTTCGAAATGGCGTTTAACCGCCCAGACTTTGATTACTTGCTCAGATTTGGACATTTTCCCGGTGTATGTTCTTCTAAACATGCTTCTACATGTGTAAATATGCTACGTAGTTAATTAGTTTTGCTTTTGTCTGTCTTGTCGGCAGTTTGCAGAGGATTTGCAGTGATAAATTGATAATCTACGTGTGTGTGTTCTGACTTTGTTTATTTCATGTACCAGCTTCTAAATCTGAATCCGACTTGCAATTTATGCCGCAAAATGTAATGACAAGAAGAAGTTTAATTAGATTTGTGTTCGATTATTAGAGAGAGAGAGAGAGAGAGAGAGAATTAACTGCGCTTTGGTAGAGAGTCATAGAGTAACAGAGACAGCGAGTGCGGCCTTGGTAAGCTGCTATTAATGAGTATAGACACGCCCACAGCCCACACCTCCGCCAATTTGATTTGGTTTGATTTGATATCTGATTATTTAGTTTCAAAGATGATTTGTAGAAACACTGGGATACACTGGAAAACATTTAAAAATGTAGGCAGCATTCATCTTTATAGTATTGATCTTTTATGTATGTTTTATAAAGTTCAACCCATGATATGAATCTGGGACCAAATTAGAACCTCTCCAGCCTGCCGAAAGATGGCCCTCCACCCAGTAAATGCCTTTTCAGCATCGGTAGAGCACTACCTCTATGGGATACCATGTGGAGAAGGGCTATAGAGGATGAGTGTCTGATGTTAAAAAAGGAGTAAGATTCCTAATAGAACCTGTTTGGTCTGGTGATATTGGATGGAAGAACCCCTCAAGTGATGGGCCAAAATTTTTGTAAAGAGGTTTCAACATCTGCATTTAGTAAGAAATTGAATGGTACAAGTTGCAGTCAAGGAGGCTCTCATCTTTCTTAAGGAGTAAAGACATACAAAACAAGTTTCATCTGAGCCCTACAGGGAACCCCATGTGACAGCATATGAGCCATAAAACAGACGTCTGGTAAGTTAAGTGCAATAAATGGGTCTGGTACAACCACACCCATCCCAACCCCCTCAGCACCTACAGGAACAAGGTGCACACTGGACCCTTCCAAAACAAATCAGTACATTTAGCGCTTGTGTGGAGGAACTCTATAGAGCCTACTGCTCGACTCTACTTGAAACCCTGATATAGATGTTGCCAAAATCAGGCGCTATCGTGTCTCAAGCGGATCACAGAATAACTAGTCCATGCATTTTGTGCTTCTAGGCTGGACTATTGTAACCCGGTATCAGGCTGCTCAAATAAGTCTCTTGGAAGTCTTTGCAGCTAATTCAGAATGCTGCTGCATGTGTTCTGACAGGAACCAAGATTTTGGCTTCCTTGCACTGGCTACCTGTGAAGTCTAGAATAGAATTTAAAAATCTTCTCCTTACATGCAAGCTCTTCATGGCCAGGCACCATGTATCTAAAGAACTCAGAACCTTACAACCTCTGAACCACTGCGGCTCTCAGAATGCTGGGTCTCTTGTAAGTTCCTATAGTTTCAAAGAGTAGAGTGGGAGCCAGGGCTTTTCAGCTATCAAGCTCCTCTTCTGGCATGGGACGAACTATCATTCTGGAGTTCGGAGCACACACAGTCAGCTTGCTTTCAAGAGTAGACTTAAGACTTAAGACTTAAGACTTTTTGACGCTATAGTTAGAACTGACTCAGGTCATCCTTAGTTATGCTGCCATAGGACTAGACTGCCGGGAGGACTCCCCACCCCCCCCGCCTGTCTCTTTCTGGGTTATGCCTAGCCAGACGCAGTGTGGTTGAAAGATGCAGTCACATCTCCTTTGCTGAAAACCCTCTCTCTCTCTCTCTCTCTCTCTCCTCTCTCTCCCATCCATTACCGTCAATGCGTATTACTAACTAAACTTCTTCCTGGAGTTTCTGTGCTTTCTCGTCCAGCAGGTTCTCATGGATCGTGGCTGCTGCTGTGGTCTGCTGCTGACGTCTACTATATATAGCATCATTGTCATTATTGATACCATATCTCTACTACAGTTTATAGTTAGTTAATGATTTACTGCTGCTGTGCATCTGTATCCCTCTAACTCTATTACAAGGTTCCTGCTGTAATCATTCCATCATTTATTAACATTTCATTGTCATTCTATCATTCATTGTAATTGTAATTGTAATATGTTTGTGTTGATTTATTTCTGTACCACGTGACAGCCATTTGCCGTCTGTCCATCCTGGGAGAGGATCCCTCCTCTGTGGCTCTTCCTGAGGTTTTCTTCCACATTTTTCCCTGTTAAAGGGTTTTTTTGTGGGCCAGTTTTCCTCACTCGAACTGAGGTCAAGGACAGAAAGTGTCCTCCCTATTACAGATTATCGTAGTAAATGGACTGTACCATATAGCACCTTTCTGAATCTTCCTGACCACTCAAAGCTCTTTTACACTACATATCTCATTCACATTCACACACATTCATACACTGATGCACTGGCTGCCATGCAAAGGTGCCAAGTGCTCATCAGTTTGAGGAACTAACCATTCACACACATTCACACACCGATGGCACTGAGAGCAGTTTGGGGTTCAGTATCTTGCCCAAGGACACTTGCACTTGACACATGCAGACTGGAGGATCGAACCAGGGATCCGAACCATCGATCTTCTGATTAGTGAACCTTCACTCTACCTCACAAGGCCACAGCCGCCCCCAGCCCTCCTGAAATGAAGCTGTGTTTTGCTTGACTTCCAGGCTATATAAATAAAAATTTGATTTGATTTGATTTGATATAAAAGTAAAATTCGAAAAGCATCCATCACGGTGGCAGTATCCACTTTTACACCCTGGTGCAAAAAGCAAATAAATGTTTTTGTTTGTTTGTTTGTTTTTAAAGAAAACAACCTTGGCTGCAGAACCAAGAATGGATCAGGGCGACTATAAACAAAAAACATAAAAAATAACCACTGCATAACAAACAGGGAGCTGAAAAATTCCACCCATTAGCAAGAGGCAATGTTACTCCTCCAACCTTGCTGTAGAGATGATATTCTTCTTGACATTGCTCCGTGCTTTGCTTGCATCTGTGAATTCCTATTCTTCTCCACGTTGAACGTGATCTTGAGCAGGCAGAACAAGATGCCATTCCTGCAGTTACAGAGCAGCTTTCTGACCCCATTGAATGCTGCAGTCCACAAGCACATCTCCTATCAATACTTGGCGCTTCTCTCAGTAACTGAGACCAATGACCCAGCCAGAGCTTGATCCGTTCTTTTTCGCCATTCCAGGATCCCAATGTTACATCTCCTCAGTCTTCCATGTCTTCCAGTCATGGAGTCCCTCATGGAGTCCACCTCTTTAACTGTAGCTTTCATCTGGTAAATTTCGGAGTGAATTGCAGCCGTGTTGTTCTTTAATTCTACTTTCACCGCTTGCAACTCATTCCTTAGAAAGTTGAAATCCTCAGGTGCATTTTTCAGATGTTTTTAATCACTGCTGCAATTTCAGTCTTTGAGTGAAAGCAGGGGTATCTTCATCTTCAGGGTTTCAGCGTACATCTCTTGGTTGTTTTGCAGTGATGGGAAGTTCAGCTCTTTGCAAAGATTCAGCTCTTTTGGCTCGGCTCCCTTCGAAGTGCCTTCTATATTTATTTGCTATATAATGTAGCAATTATGAATGATTTATTAACTCCATCAAGCATTTTTCATTCAGTGTTTATTTTCTCAAATCTTATTTTTATGCATGTATCTTTATCTGTGCAAGGTTTGTTGAAGTCTCTGCTATGATGGATATTTCATTTTACAAATTCTTGCAATTCTTGTCTCAAAATCACTGAAATGCAGCCAGATGCTGCTTCTTTCCAGTTATCACTCATTTCTTCTCTCTCATTTCTTTACTCCTCTATCACTACACTCGCAGGCTTTTTGGAGTGTCTGGCCCCCTGTCCTTCTTTCACATAATGGTATGATCCTAGTCTGTCCTTGCATGCAATTGGCTCCGTGGTGTGCCCATCAAAATAACCTGCCTGCATGGATTCTGAGCAGGAGCAGCTGCTAAAGATTTCGACTCTTCCTGACGGGAGTCGGTTCTTGTCGTTCACTTTGAAGAATCGGCTCTTAGAGCGGCTTGTTTGCGAACGACACATCACTAGCTGTTTGGCAGGGGTGGGGGCTTCGGACCTGGGGAGATGGTGGAACTCGTGGATGAGGCCGTGTTGGGCCTAGATTTGGTTGACTTGAATTTATATTTACATAGATTTGTCGCCATCTATGTGCATACACATGAACATTTAACTTAAGGAATATGTAAAGCAGGTTTGCCAGTATTTCATTATGAAAGGTGCTTATTAACAAGCCCACAATACCCAATCCATTACTCTACAACGATTCATCTAGGAATTCTGGAAGCTAGTCGTATTGATTGAGGAGGCTGCTACCAACGCAGCCATATATCTCACTTGTTAAACCGAATATCCGGTCGCATCGGTTTATCGTTCACAACTCTAATGTATACACCACATTATGGGGACAGAGGAGCCACTGCGTCTGCTGCGCTTCCTCTGCTTAAGTAATTAATTTAATGAATTTAATTTAATTGCTCATTATACAGGTAAATAGCCATGGACTGGATAGAGACAACCCTTCTTTTTTTGCAAGGACAATTCAAGTCATAAATTGATAGGGGAGTGACATTAATTGTTATCTGGATCCATATCTGGATAGACTTTCCCCACCCAATATTCTTGTACAAACTCTTAACAATTTGATGAAGTCAAAGAAGATGGAGGATATTTGGAGAACAGGACATCCATCCCATCTCAATTATCCTTGAGACCAATGACAAGCTGATAAGATTCAATACTCTGGGAGACACTCAAAGTATATACAGGGCAGAATCTAACTCACAAAATCTGGCTCACAAAATCTTTGCTCCAATCAGATTACAATAACATCCTTGAATTTAAATATGAATACAACTCCATTTCAGGGTAACAATTGACAACATGCTTCTTAAATAAACAGAGACATTTTGAACTTAGGCCAGATAATCATTCTGTGGTTTTGTCAATGCTGACTTAACAATTACATCAATTAACAGTTTTTTCCTATTCAGAAGTTCTATTCAGTTCTATTAAGAATTTATACCCGCAAATCAACAGCTACACAAGACTAGTTTTTTTTCAGGTACTTCACTTTTACCAAGATCTTAGATTTTATAGAAATTTTAGATCTCACACTTATCTGAATCCATCAAAGCATTTCCTACTGAAAAGAAGCACTGATCCAAAAGAGAGCCTTAATTCCCACCCAACAATATTATATAAATTACTTTGTTTATACCATGAATTATAAAAAGCTAAACAATCGTGTCTGTAGTGGATCAATTTTTTTTATTGTTTTTTTTAGAACCCAATGCAACTTTTCAGGTTTAACTTCACAGAAACATTAGAAAAACTCAAATATCTAGTCCTGGGGATACTGTCCTTATTCACAATTGAATGGGGATGAATGAAGGAGATGGTGAGCCTATCTAGGTATCTTAACTTAAGCTTGATTCTGTCATATTGCCCTTTATATGAGGCAATGTGGTAGAATTAACTCAGAAACTCTTACCTGCTGGAAAAGCAGAGGCACACAGACTGACAGGACCCTTCATGGTTACTGCTAAAAGCCTTTGTAGACAAGTCAATTCAAATAAATTTTACCATAAAGAATTCTTTGTGAATATTAAGTCAGATAAGTGTTTCCATACGATCTCCAATATGCCAAAATCATTCACTGAAGCCAGCACAATCAGATGGTCTGGAGAGAAAGGGATGGCAGAACTTTTTAGTCTAGACATTTGGTGGCCAACTCACATCTTTTACTCAATTAAGGATTGAGTTCCAGTTTTCCCAATTCACATTTGAAGTCAGGAACTACATTAACTAACCTACTGGAAATTTACTTACACTTTGAATTCAACCCTCACTCATCCTTTTCTTGAAAATCCCACCAGATTCAAACCAGCTGATATCAAAATCAGGGATACCTGGGTACCCAGGGATACCTTGAATTCAGTGATATCAGCTGGGAAGAGGAGATGTCCCAGATTCATTGTTGTTCTATTAACTCATGCTACAGGCTAATTCAGTACTAATTGATGCATAAGACCACATTACTTAAGAAGATGACAAGTGTTGCTTGGCTAAAGGATCGTCGCCCAATGGACTCTAGGAACAGGGGAATGATGACTGCTAAGAAACATCTCCTGATTCTCTACCACTCCATTCTGTTTTGCAAATTGGCTCAAGGAAATGTTGTCTATTATAGAGAAAAACTGCCTATGCACAAACCCAATACACAGATTAGATTGAAGAACTTTCTTAGTACAGTGTCACAACCAGACTTTGACTTCCTTTGCTATATGACTGATTATGGTTATAGGTTGTTATTCCGCGTGCTACCTTGCTCACATTTTTATTGTAATGAGCTTTGTTTTCTAGACAGAATATCTATCCTGGCAGCCTTTTAGTGTTGTTTTCCTTTCATTCTATTATGTGTTGTATTTTGTGCAGCCTCCAGGTCAGGGACAAGATCCTGCCTCAAGTGGAGGAGTTCAAGTATCTCGGGGTCTTGTTCACCCAGTGAGGAAGGATGGAGGCGGGAGATTGACCCGGCCAGTTGGTGCAGCTTCTGCAATGGTCACCGGACTCTGCACCAGTCCGTCATGGTGAAAGGAGCTGAGCTGACAAAGCTCTCGATTTACTAGCCAATCTACGTTCCTACCCTCACCTATGGTCACGAGCTTTGGGTAGTGACCGAAAGAATGAATCCCAGCGAATACAAGCGGCCGAAATAGGCTTCGCCAGCGGAGTGGCTGGGCTCCTTAGAGATAGGATGAGAAGCTCGGCCATCCGCGGGGAGCTCGGAGTAGAACCGCTACTCCTCCGCATCAAGAGGAGCCAGCTGAGGTGGCTCGGGCATCTAGTGAGGATGCCTCCTGGGCGCCTCCTGGTGAGGTGTTCTGGGCAAATCCTTCGGGAGCGGCGGGAAGACCAGAGAACACGTGGAGGCCAGCCCAGGCTGTTGGCTGGCCTGGGAGCGCCCAGGGTTCCCCTGGAAGGCTGGATGGAAGTGGCCAGGAGAGGAAGTCTGAGCCTCCCTGCTGGAAGCTGCTGCCCCAGCGACCCACCCTTGGATAGCGGAAGAAGGCGAGGCAGGCAGAGGCAGTACAAACAGCAAATCTTGAAATTTCACTAAGTACAGTATTTGGCAAATACTTGGCTCTTTTAATTTTAAAACATATTATGTATATATTTATATATTTTGAATACTTGATTTTTATCTTCCTTATATTTTTACTTAATGTTTTTTATGCACCAATAACACCAAATAAATTCCTTGTATGTGAAAACCTACTTGGCAATAAATCTGATTGTGATTGATACTGCTCTCTATTAAAACCACATACATTATGTAGCATTAAAGGTATGAACAGGGCCTGAAATAAAATAGCGTAGTGTAATGTCAGTGGAAAAACAGGCTTCGAGGACTCCTCTCCTTACGACAGTTTGTGTTATAAGAGTTATTTAATTAATCTCCAGCATTGCATCTCACACACTATGTAACAGTAGCCTGAAGTCAATGCTTGACAGATCAAATCAGACTCAACCACACCACGGTCTACTAAGCTGCAAAATGATGTCCTGAAGCTTACCTTCAATCTGCTATGCTATAGTGACAGCTGGCTACCTCCCTCACTAACACAGCAAACAGATGTGATAAGCAAAAGTGCCATGATGGTGGTCAGGGTCATAGGTTGTCAAAAATATTGATACTCGAAAGTATCGATACTCAAACAGCGTAAATTACTAATTTGCCAAGGTATCAATGCTACGGTGTGCGCACTTTCGACAGACAGTGCAGCAGGTAAGACAGCATCCAGCAACCAGAGACACATTTCTGCTGACAGTATGGCTAGTGGAGCTGCAGGAAGGCCAGACCAGCCAGTCTTGGTTGAAAATGAAGAAAAGCCTTGTTGAAATATTTTGCGAGCCGAGGCAAACAAGAGAAACCAAAGATCTCGACAAGCCTGTGCAAGCAATTGCTTTAAAGCGGAGCAACAAAGTTGAGCTGCGCAGCTAACCAGTCAAACATCTAAAGGAGCGACACCCTGGCCTTTATGATGAATTCCGACAGGTTAGTAAAACTCCCGTTCATCATTTAACTGAATGTATTAAAGTTATTACTGATGTTAGCGTGGCCATTGGCCGCAAATGTTGATTGTTTGTGATTAGCTGTAGCTAGCATGCTATTAGGCAGCGTATTAACGCTTTATGCTGCTCAGTTAATATTAGTTATTTTTATCAGCCATTAGCATGGCTGGCAGCACTGCTTCAGCTAACGTTACTCAAATATGTTGTTTTTCTCTTAAAGTTGCAGAGTAAAGCAGAAAGCTGGGCCTTCAACTAAACAGAAGCACAGCCAACTCTACCACTTTTGTTTGCCAAGCAGCAATCGACCAAGTCACCAGTGAAAACAAATCACTTGATTGTCTTGTTAGGGCCAAACACGCTGGTCTGAGGCCTATTAGTTCAAATGTTTATTTTATTTTTTTATTATTATTATTATTAGGGCCCGAGCACGTGGTGCGAAGTCTGTGTATTTAATGTTTTTGTTTTTAAATTATTATTATTATTATTATTAGGGCCCGAGCACTGGGCGGTCACGAGCCCTAATGTATTTCTAATGTTTATTTATTTATTTTTTTATTATTAGAATTTGAGCACTGGCGGTCTGAGAAGCCTGTGTATTTCTAATGTTTATTTTTTATTATTATTATTAGGGCGAGCACTGGCGGTCACGAGGACCTATTGTATTCTAATGTTTATTTATTTTTTTTTGTGGGGCCCCAAGCGCAGCGGTCTGCGAGGCCTATTGTATTCTAATGTTTTTTTGTTTTTTTGGTATTGTGTGTGGGGCCCGAGCACTGGCGGTGCGAGGCCCTGTGTATTTCTAATGTTTATTATTTTTATTATTATTATTGTGTGGGGCCCGAGCACTGGCGGTCAGAAGTCTGTGTGGATTCTAATGTTTATTATTAGGGCCCGAGCACTTGTGGTCCCGAGCCCTATTAATTCCGAATGTTTATTATTATTTTTATTATTATTATTGTATTATTATTATTATTATTATTAGGAGCGAGCATGGTCCGAGGCCTAATGAATTTCAAATGTTTATTATTATTTTTTTTTATTATTATTGTGTATTAGGGCCCGAGCTACTTGTATGCAGCCTATTAATTTGAATGTTTATTTTATTTTTTATTATTAGTATTGTGTGTGTGTGTGTGTGTGGGGCCGAGCACTGGCGGTCTGAATCTATTAATATTTCTAATGTTTATTTTTTTTAATTATTATTATTATTGGGGCCCGAGCACTGGTGAGTCACGAGGCCCTGTGTATTTCTAATGTTTATTGTTTTTTTTTATTACTATTATTATTATTGTGGGGCCCGAGCATGGCGATGCGAGGCCCTATGTATTCTAATGTTTGTTTTTATTATTATTATTATTATTGGGGCCCGAGCACGTATTTGTGCGAAGTGTTATAATAAATTCGAATGTTTATTTATTTTTGTTATTATTGTATTTTTTTAAATTGTGTATTATTATTATTAGGATGAGTCTGGTCGAGAGCCTATTAATTCGAATGTTTATTATTATTATTATTATTATTATTATTATTATTATTATTATTATTATTATTATTATTATTATTATTAGGGCCCGAGCACTGGTAGTCTGGCTGTGTATTCAGATGTTTATTTATTTTTGGGGCCGAGCATGTGGATCTGAGGCCTATTAATTCGAATGTTTATTTTTTTATTTTATTTTTTTTAGGGCCAGAGCACTGGTAGTGCGAGGCCCTATTGAAATTCGAATGTTTTATTTTTTATTTTTATTTTTTTTTTTTTTTGTGGGGCCGAGCACGGTCTGAGGTGTCTATTCTCTAATTTCAAACTCTCTCTCTCTCTCTCTCTCTCTCTCTCTCTCTCTCTCTCTCTCTCAGTGTTTGATTCTTCCCCTAGTAAGATGTATTCAAATTTTGGGAAATATGTTTCACATTTGGTGAGGAAGTGTAATTCTGTTTCCGGCTGCCTAAGACTGCAGTGACAGCACAGCCTCTGCTCTGCAGGGAGCCAGGTTTTCCTGTGCCTTCCTGTTTTAGTAGCAAGGCTGTGTTCACATTTGAACAGTGTGATACAGTGTTTTAAAATGAGTGGTCTATATATCACTGTTTTGAATGGCCAATTCTTGGTGTTGAGGTTTGTTTAGGTTTTTCCAGTGTTGCCAGAAGTTGTTTGTGTTGACTGCCTCTTCAATTATTGTCAGTTGCTGTTTGTTATATTGTTGCTTTTGGCAGTTCCGGCTGCCTAAGACTGCAGTGAAAGCACAGCCTCTGCTCTGCAGGGAGCCAGGTTTTCCTGTGCCTTCCTGTTTCAATAGCAAGGCTGTGTTCACTCAGTGTGTACTTTGTCAAGGTTTGTTTTAGTTGCTGATTAGTTTCCATGCTCAAATAGTCTGCTATGGTGTAGTGTTGATTTAGAGCTAGATAGCATTGCATTTTGCTCTGTGTTTTTGTTTGTGTTTGCCAATAGGTGATGTAGTCTTGTTTTAATTATTAGTTTGGGTTGGTGGGGTGTTGTGTTCCTGGTTTGCGTTTGTAGGGCAGGTTTGTGATTTCAGCCTGAGGACCAGTTGGGTAAGGGGGTTCCTACTGCCCATGTTCTGGCATTGCAGGGCTTGGTAATGATATGAGAGGGGGTCACGTAGTTTTAGATGTGTCCAAAAGTGAATTGCTCTTTTTTGTATTTTTATTATTAGTGGGTATTTGCCTAATTCTGCCATGCATGCATTGTTTGTTGCCTTCCTCTGGACATGTAGAAGGATTTCAAATAACTCTGTATGCAGGGTCTCAATGGGGTGCTTATCCCACTGAGTAAAGTCATGTTTTGTAAGTGGACCCCACACCTCACTGCCATACAGTGCAATTGGTTCAATAACACATTCAATTAATTTTAGACAAATTCATGTCGGTATTTCAGTTTGTATATTTTTCTTTATGGTATAGAAAGCCCGGTGTGCTTTCTCTCTCAGCTCATGAACTGCATCATTATGTGGCTGTGGCTCGGAGGTAGAGCGGGTCGTCCACTAATCAGAAGATTGGATGTTCGATCCCCTCCAGTCTACATGTCAAAGTGTCCTTGGGCAAGATACTGAACCCCAAATTGCTCCCGAAGGCTGCGCCATCGGTGTGTGAATGGTGTGAATGGTTAGTTCCTTTAACTGATGAGCAGTTGGCACCTTGCATGGCAGCCAATGCCATCAGTGTATGAATGTGTGTGAACTGAATGGGTGAATGAGATATGCACTGTAAAGCGCTTTGAGTGGTCGGAAGACTAGAAAGGCGCTATATAAGTACAGTCCATTTACCATCATTAAAATGTCCAGTTGAACTTTTGGGGTTACCGTCAGGACCCAGGTCTGACAGTAATGCTCTAGGAGATCCAGGCTCTGCTATAGACCCTGTGCTGGGGACAGCGGAACCAGATCATTTGCAAAGAGTAGACATTTCACCTCCTGACTGTAGAGACTTACACCAGGTACACAGGACTTTTCTAGGGTAGTTGCCAATTCATTTATATAAATATTAAATAGTGCAGGGCGGAGGTTGCAGCCCTGGCGGAGGCCTCGTCCTTGGGTGTTCTGTCCTCATTTTACCAATTTTTACACTGCACATATTGCTAGAATACATTGATTTAATAATATCATATGTTTTACCCCCTATACCACTCTCAAGAATTTTGTAGAACAATCCAACATGCCAAATGGAATCAAAAGCTTTTTGGAAGTCAATAAAACAGACATATATTTAGGGCCCGAGCACTGGCGGTGCGAGGCCCTATTGAATTTCTAATGTTTATTAGGGCCCAAGCACTGGCGGTGCGAGGCCCTATTGTATTTCGAATGTTTATTTTTTTATTTTTTTTATTTATTTTTTTATTTTTCTTCCCCAAAGTAAATCGCATTTTAGACGGCCTAAATGCAAAACTCACGAAAATTTGCCTACCCCCCAAAGTCAGGTGTAAAATTACGTATTTTAGGGGTCTCGCGCATGGGCGTACAAAAATGGCTCAACAGCGCCACCTAGGTTTATGTTTTCGGAGGAGCCCCTCGACACGGTTTGATCCACGTGTACGAAATTTGGAGGGACTATGTAACATACCGAGACACACAAAAAAGTCTCTCGGTGACCTGGGCTACAGCGAAGCGTACGGTGTCCATTTTGTGTCAAAGTTGGCGTTTTCGTGTTTTTGGGGTCATTTCCAGGGGTCGTATTTGAACGAACTCCTCCTAGGGCTTTCATCTTATCTGTTTGAAACTTGGCGTGTGTGTTCTTAAGGCCTCGGGGCCACGAAATTTGGCTTGTTTTCATGAAATTTCGACGTGCTATAACTTTGCGAAAAATACTCCAATCTTCCCCAAACCTCTGATATATAATGGCAGTCTGGCCTTGAACACATTTCCATGACAACATTTGGTGATTTTCACAGCGCCACCTGTTGACGACAGGAAGTGTCCATTTTATTTGACAATAGCTTTCTCCAAAGTTTTTGTGTATATCCACCTCAAACTAGGTGTGGATGTTGTCAAGGCCTTGGTGTTGACATTTGAGAAAGAACTTCAACTTTTCATCAGAGGGCGTGGCCGTGGCGGCCTGTCAAAGTCAACAGTGCCGATTTTTTCGAAAAAATCTGGAACTCTTTTCACTTTTTGGCTGATTTTCAGGCAAAAGTGTTGGGCTTTCATATATTTTGTCCAAGCTGTCTGAAACTTCTTGTGGTTATTAAGACCAATGTTATGCAATATTCGGCTGCATAATTAATTAGGGGGCGGGGCAAAATCGCTCTATAGCGCCCCCTTGAACTTTTCTTTGAGGCAGCCCCGCCACAGTTTTGGACACA
>CM053986.1:179716-327371 GCA_028641955.1 Protonibea diacanthus
GCATGGAGGATTCATCATTGACGTGAACAAACTGAGATCGATCTAAGAAATATGACTTAAACCAGCTTAGGGCGGTTCCTTTGATACCAACTTGATGCTCCAGTATATGTAAAAGAATTTGATGGTCAATGGTGTCAAATGCGGCACTAAGATCTAACAGGACAAGTACAGAGATGAGTCATTTGTCTGATGCCATTAGGAGGTCATTTGTGACTTTGACTAGTGCGGTCTCCGTGCTATGATGCACTCTAAATCCTGACTGAAAATCCTCAAATAAACTGTTCTTATGGAGAAAGTCACACAGCTGATTAGCTACAGCTTTCTCAAGTATCTTAGAGAGAAATGGAAGGTTTGATATTGGTCTGTAATTGGCTAAAACCTCTGGATCTAGAGTGGGCTTTTTAAGAAGAGGTTTAATTACGGCTACTTTAAAGGACTGTGGTACATGTCCTGATAATAAGGATAGATTAATCATATCCAGTAAAGAAGGGCTGACTAGAGGTAGGACATCCTTGACCAGCCTGGTTGGGATGGGGTCTAAGAGACAGATTGACGGCTTAGATGAAGAAATTATTGAAGTTATTTGATCGAGGTCAATGGGAGAAAAACAGTCTAAATATATATCAGGTTTTGCAGCTGTTTCCAAGATTGCTGTATCAGAATGCAGATCAGTGCCTGTCGAAGGCAAGGTGTGATGAATTTTGTCTCTAATAGTTATAATTTTATCATTTAAGAAGCTCATGAAGTCATTACTAGTTAGACCTAAAGGAATAGGTGGGTCAATAGAGCTGAAGTTCTCTGTTAGCCTGGCTACAGTGCTGAAGAGAAACCTGGGGTTGTTCTTATTTTCCTCTATTAATGAAAAGTAATAGGCTGTTCTGGCATTACGGAGAGCCTTCCTGTAAGTTTTAAGATTATCTAGCCAGACTAAACGAGATTCTTCCAGTTTGGTGGTACGCCATTTACGTTCAGAATTACGTCTGCTGGCTATACCATGGTGCTAACCTCCTCTGTTTAATTATCTTCTTTTTCAGAGGTGCAGTAGAGTCGACAGTTGTCTGTAATGAGCCTGTAGTACTGTCAACAAGATGATCTATTTGTGAGAGGCTAAAGGAAGCAGACAAGTCCTCTGCTACATTGAGACATAGCATTGAATTCAATACTGAAGGAATCACTTCCTTAAATTTGGCTACAGCACTATCAGATAAACATCTGCTGTAGGAGTTTCTGCAAAAAGGCTTATAGTCCAGTAATATGAACTCGAAGGTTATTAAAAAAATGGTCAGATAGAAGAATATTCTGTGGAAAGACTATTAGATGATCAATTTCAATGCCATATGAAAGAACAAGATCAAGAGTGTTGTTCAGACAATGAGTCGGTTTATTTACACTCTGACAGAAGCCAATTGAATCTAATAAAGAGATAAACGCAGTACTAAGACTATCATTGTGGTTGTCCACATGAATATTAAAATCACCTACAATAATTACTTTATCTGTTTTAAGGATCAAGCCTGATGCAAATTCTGCAAATTCGGATAAAAATTCAGAGTAAGGGCCAGGAGCTCGATATACTGTCACTGTTTACTACAAAAGTAATAACAGATGTTATTATTCAATAGTCATAAAGGAGGGAGATTATTTGTGGTGTCTACATCTAACATGTCACTGTTTACTAAATCAACAACATCTAGGCTATTCTAGGCTATCCTTACATAATTACTAATGCTTCCCTTCTCTCGTGCTCACGCACTCTATACTGTATAGTATACAGTAGTCAAACCAGCTGCATTTTCTGCTCTGTGATCTGTGTGACACAAACAAAAGGTGTAAAAGTGCAAACAAAAGGTTGAGCAATGAGAATGCTAATGAGGTGTGTAAGCTACGTCATCTCCAGGTAGAACAACTGTAAAAAGATTCTGTGAGAGAAGCGCCATCTTTTGGTCATACCCTGTAATTAAACAAATAGGTGGAGTTACAGTAAAAAATAGACACGCCCAGGAGAAGGAGGGGGGTCATTCCAGCCGCTGGAACTTGGCAGGCAGTTGGCTGGAAGTCGGCTGGAAGACGGCTGCCATTCAGCTGGCTTTCAGCTTGGAGGGGAACTTTTGAGTTGCTACTGCTGTAGTTAGGGCTGGCTCAGGTCATCCCTTAGTTATGCTGCTATAGGACTAGACTGCCGGAAGATTAATGATTTGCTGCTGCTGGGCATTTATGTCTCTCTATCTCTCTCTTTTTATCTATCTATCCCCCCTCCTCTCTCTCTGTATCTGCCCCTCTCTATCTCTAACTCAACTGGTCGCGGGGGATGACTGGATGAGGTTTCTACTTGTTAATAATATTATAGAGTATGATCTAGACCTGTTCTGCATGAAAAGTGTCATGAGATAACTTTTGTTATGATATGGAGTTATATAAATAAAATTGAATTGAATTGAATTACTTAAAGTCAAAGACACACATAGCGTACTATGTATAGCTCTTTCAGTCTCTCTAACTGAGGATGCAGTCTGAAAACTTAACATCACTGGAGCCCTGCCGGGGCTGTTGGTACTCAGGAGCAGCGAATTCTCTGCATCCGGCACAGGCTTTCTGTTTGATTAACATATTGTCCAATCCTATGAGTTTTTCTCACAGTCATTCATTTGTTAGTGTAATGGATATCCATCAGACTCCCTCACCTTTGCCTGTGACTAACTGCGTTTCCTTTTCTGAGCTCAGAGTGTCAAACTAATGGATGACAGCAGTAGCCCTGGCCAAACTCATTATAACTAAGACCATAATTCTGCTTGGCAGCACACAGGCCTGTGTCAGCATCCGGAGAAGGCACATGCAAGCATAAAATCAGTTCCTAGTTTCTTGTTAGGCATAACTATCTAAAAGTAATTAATTTAATGCATGTTAATGCATGTTACTAACTAAACTTCTTCCCTGGAGTTTCTATGCTCTCTTGTCCAGCAGGATCTCATGGATCGTGGCTGCTGCTGTGGTCCTGCACGACGTTCACTACATATATGTGGCCAGGTCAACGAAGGAGGGGACCGGACACAGAAAATATATTTTAGTAGGATCTTTAATACCCCAACTGCCCTCGAGTGAGCACAGCATTAATTCTCTAATTTTGAGAAATATGTTGGTTACAGTCAAACAAAATACAAAAAATAGAATTGATTGTTTCCTTTCTTTCCTTAATACTTTCTGACTGTCTTAGTACAAAACAAAACAAAAGCAACAAACGACAGTTAGGAGCAACAACCAAACAACAGTAGTGGCCTTATTCCTATGTAAACAGGAAATAAAAGTACATTAATACATCTCTAGGCCACTCTACTCATTTTTATCAGACACATTTTACAACATACATCAGGTTTTAACTCCGTAAACTTCATGAATTAAATTAATAAACACCATGAATTACCTTTACACTTCATGAATTAACTCTAAGGTACATATTTATATCCTTTTGGAACAATATACTTTTATCGTGACCTTAGTTGAACTTTTAGTACGTTCAGAAAAAAAAAATCATGTGCTCACTTACTCTAGCTCATAGCTTGAGAGCCTCACGCTTCACCTGGATGCAGCACATGCACACACGGCTCTCCCCTCTACATGGGTACCAACACGTAGTTTCATAAACAACATTTTAACACAGAAAATGTAACTAACTTTTCAGTGCACTATATGCCACTTACGCTGACCCGTGGTCATCAAGGGTGGCTCCCGACACACTGGAGACAATAACCAAACCCTCGACCGACGAGAAATAAACACAAAGTCTTCAGTCACAAATCTTCGTCAGACGACTCAGTTACCGGTCCGCTTTAAGTTTTCACTCGGTCACGTATTTCCTCTGTGTTACACGGTTCAAACGGTTCAAAACTCTTTCCAACTCTCACAGACGAGAAATACACCTGTGCCATTACGTGCGTTAGGGAGACAGCATTTTCGCGCTTGTTAGCAACTCTCGTGTGATCTCCTAACTCTCACAGGATTCTAAACCTATCTGGCCTTAAAGTGTCAGTACACTTTCTATTAGGGCACAGTTAACACAAAAAACATGGTAATCCCTGTTCACTTGGCTACATATATTAATACTGTCATTATTGCTACCATATCTCCATTACAGTTTATAGTTAGTTTATGATTTACTGCTGCTGTGCATCTAAGTCTCTCTCTATCTCTCTCTCCCTTTTTATCTATCAATAAATCAACCTTCGTGAGGTTGTAATGTTCAGATTTTGTTGAAACAGTTCAGTCAATTTCTGTGACAACAGGGCTCCCTTGGATGATGTAATATGTATGTATGTACACATCATATACCTCTATGTTATAACCACCCAGCTCACTGCTGGTTGCACGGACCACACCATCAACAAGATACGTTTAAATGATTTATTGACAAAATGAAGGATCGTGAGTAAAGCGTGATCTCTTGTACTTCTTTGGTCTGATGCAGTGGTCTGGGGAAGCTTCATTAGGGAATCCGCCATAGCACTCAGGCATGATGTATGTGGAATACAAGAGCAAAGGGGACCAGAGGGTTAGGAGGGTATTTATGGGACTGTCGGAAGTGGTGCGGTTGAGGTGTGGTCGGGCTCCTGAAACTCAGCTTTAAATCCAATATAATTATTTCACCTGGTCACAGACAGGGCTGTTTCAAGGTGTTTGGGAGCCCTGTGCAAGATGCTATTTGGGGGCCACTATATTTTCAAACTCTGAGGGAGAGATTTTAAACCTTTTCAGATTATCTGTGGTAATGCAACAATCTCAGTCTTAAACCCCTCAATGGTTGCTTGTAACATTTGCTTTGCTGTCAGACAGCTATTGGAAGTTCTAAAGTTAGCACCAAATTAAAGGTTTGTCTGACAAGGCAAAAGGCAAGGCTAAACATTGAAAATATTCTTAATATGGTGTATACGTTTTTTTTAGATAAACATTTTTATGTGGCAAAAATCTATTTTTCTGCTGACCCTGTCCACAGCAGTGCATAGCTCTACTTCTCTACTGTAGCTAGAAATACCTCATACAGCCCCACTTCAAAATACCACAACTATACCTCTGTAGGTGCCATATGTACGATTCTGAGACATTGTACGTATTCATTTCATGTTTGAATCCGGTTTTATTGTTTTATTGCTAATGGGTGAACCAGTTGTAATGTAGCTTTAAAAATGAACCCACGGAGGGTGCTGGCCTGCTGTCTGACCATGATAACATTGGTTTCATAGTTCTGGGTAATCTCTCCATGTGAAATGCAGATCTTATCCATTTTCTTGCTGGAGAATCTTGTTCTTCTCCTCTGCATCCAGCTCAGCAGAGAACTTCTCCTGGTTCAGTTTGTGTGCCTGTGTGTGACATCAGTTACATCAGCTTCATAACTCAGGTTGACCTTGTGGAGTGACACACTTACCTTGTCCAGTTGGTCTTGGAGAGTCTTATTCTTCTCTCTCTCCATCTGGAGTGCAGCAGTGGTTTCATCAAAGTCAGACTGCAGGTGATTCTTCTGCAAGATCTCGTTATCAAGATCATTTGCCTACTCTCTGATTTTGGGAACATCATTTTCATACCTTGCATTGACCACTTGGTATGAAATACAGAGCCATTCCACTTCCTCTTGGTGAAGCTTGTTCTTGGTCTTCTCCGCCTGGAGCTCGCTGGTGAACTTCTCCTCATTAATGATGTGAGCTACCTGCAGCTCCTTGTAGTCCACTTGTAAGAGTTTTTTCATCTTCCTCTTGGTGTTGTCTCTGACCTGGTTGGCAATCTTTGTCGTGCTGAGAGTTTCTGGATCGGTGTACTTCTTCAGTCTCTCTAGCTCTCGCCTTGTCTGTTTTTCCTTGTTGATGTACATTTCTTTCAAGGAGCTGCAGCTGTGCTTTTGTTTCCTCCAGCTCTTGGTTGCGTTGGCAGCTGGTCTGACAAAAGCAGCTGTCTGCTCTTCATCGCTCCTCTGGTCACCTCTTGGGTTCCTTGGGTGCTGCATTTTCTTTGGTTGGTAGAGTCAATCACAAAGAAAAGCTGTGGGTTGCAGTTGTAGGTCTTTTTTCACACTTTTTCTAAGTGGTGTCACGTGTTGAAAGGTCTGAAATCTGACTGATTGAAGAGACGGGGTCTTATATACAGACTTGATGATGTCACAACTCACTTGTCGATGCCATCGATGAGGATGAATCTGGGGAATACTGGCGAGGGAGAGCATCTGGTTTGAGATTGCGAGTTCCTGGTTGATATGAGTGTGAAATTAAAGTGGTTAAGGAACAGAGACGCAAGCTTGACGAGAATTAAGGCGTTTAACAGAAGAAGATTGAAGATTTTTGTAGTCTGTCCAGATGAGAAATGGGTGTATGGATTCTTCCAGGCAGTGTCTCCTGTTGCTTGGCTGTTGCTTGGGCCTTGCCTGTCCTTTCTCTACTCCTCTCCCTCCCTCTGTCGAGCCCCTTAACAAAAACTACTTGTAGCACCCTGTTGTTCCACCCACTCTCTGCAGCTAGGATACGGAAATCAATGGAGAAATTAAAGCCGCAAGCAGTGTTGAACGGGCCCTTGCACATGTGCGCATGTTGGCATATGCGCACGTTGGGCAAGTTTTAAGTCAATCAGATGAAGTCCCTGGGAGGAGTTTGTTAAAACAGAACATAAAAAGCAACTACTTTTTTCTCATAGGGTCAAATTTGACAAAATAGCCACACCCACACCGTTTCATCAAAATTCATAATTTTGATAACTTTTCATAGTCAAGGCCTTAAGAACACACGCGCCAAGTTTCAATTAGATGGGATGTAATCCCTAGGAGGAGTTTGTTAAAATAGGCCACACGCATTAGCCAGATTTGGGTCTAAGGGTCAAATTTGATGGAGCACCACACTCACACTGTTTCATCAAAATTCAGAGTTTTGATAACTTTTAATCTTCAGGTCTATATGAACACACCTACCAAGTTGAAGTGACTAGGATAAAATCCCTAGGAGGAGTCTGTTAAAATAGGCCAAACACATTAGCCAGAACTGGGTCAAAGAGTCAGATTTGAGCGCCATGCCCACACTGTTTCATCGAAATTCATAATTATGATAACTTTTAATCTTCAGGTCTATATGAATGCACCTACCAAGGTTGAAGTTGATTGGATAAAATCCCTAGGAGGAGTTTGTTCAGATATGACCGCTTCTCAACCAGCCCGTAACACCAAAACTGGTGATATTCATTCTTAAATATCTCACTTCCTGTTAAGTTTAGCCCATTGCTCCAAGAGATTTTTTTGTAGGCCATTTTCTACAATTTGGCTGAGGGTTCATAACTCTGTGTCCAAAACTGTGTGGCAGGGCTGCCTCAAAGAAGAGTTCAAGGGGACGCTATAGAGGGATTTTGTCCTGCCGCATAATTAATTATGCAGCCGAAATTTGCATAATATTGGTCTTAATAGCCACAAGAAGTTTCAGACAGCTCGGAGAAAATCAGCCAAAAAGTCAATGGAGTTACATATTTTTTGGAAAAAGTCCGCGTTTTTTACTTTGACGGGTCACCATGTCTACATAGTTTCTCAAAAACTCACCATTTTTGGAGGGTTTCTTCCCAAGGTTGTTTCTGATATTTTCACTCAGTTTCAGCACCGTACGTTCAATATTGTCCGAGCTGGATGTCATCTCGAAAAAGTGTTTTTTTCTATTGCCACTAAGAGGCGCTGTGAAAATCACCATATGTTGTCATGGAAATGTGTTCTAGGCCAGACTGCCATTATATATCAGAGGTTTGGGGAAGATTGCAGTATTTTTCGCAAAGTTATAACACGGCAAAATTTCATGAAAACGTGCCGAATTTCGTGGCCCCGCCCCTCCCACACAGTAAATCCAAAACTCACGATTTTGATAACTTTTCATTGTCAATGCCTTAAGAACAGACACGTCAAGTTTCAAACAGATAGGATGAAAGCCCTAGGAGGGGTTTGTTCAAATACGACGCCTGGAAATGACCCCAAAAACACGAAAACGCTAACTTTGAAACAAAATGGATGCCTTCGTTGTAGCCTGGGTCACCAAGAGACTTTTTTGTAGGCCTGGGGGAGATACATGTTGCCACCGAAGGCCATGTGAATTTTCCACATACATTGCACCCTTTTCCTTTTGCAAACAACCCGTTTGCTTGTTCATGTGGAAATGGTCCTCCACAATTGTTGCATGTCTTGTTTTTCCATTTCACGTTTGTATTTTTATTGACATGTTTCTGGCTTTGGAAGCTTTTATTTTTTGCACAGCATGGATTGGATTGAAAACTGCAGCTCAGGGTAATCTGTGACTTCATTTCTTTATCAACGTCTGCAAAGTCGCAAGTGGACGCCAGCTGCCTCAGTCTTGTGTGGTAAGCATCC
Source organism: Protonibea diacanthus (assembly GCA_028641955.1). NCBI lineage: Eukaryota > Metazoa > Chordata > Actinopteri > Sciaenidae > Protonibea > Protonibea diacanthus. Next base: position 188,082 of record CM053986.1, read on the forward strand.
AAAGTTTCATTCGCATTTTGTCTGGCTTGTCTGAAAACATAGGCCGTGTTATAATCATGTCTTCTCCCTTTTCTGGCAGTCTGTCAAATATGTCATACACATCTGATCCTGCGCCAGGGCGGCTGTGGCTCAGAGGTAGAGCGGGTCATCCACTAATCAGAAGATTGGTGGTTCGATCCCTGGTTCGATCCCCTCCAGTCTGCATGTCGAAGTGTCCTTGGGCAAGATGCTGAACCCCAAATTGCTCCCGAAGGCTGTGCCATTGGTGTGTGAATGGTTAGCTCCTCAAACTAATGAGCAGTTGGCACCTTGCATGGCAGCCAGTCCATTTTACCATTTTTATAGTAATTTTTTTATAGTAAAAATGTATAGTAAAAATGCTCTTTTTTGTGCATCATCCCCAATGTCCAATGCCACAAGGAAGTTGGTGAACCGTTCAATCCACTTCTTCCACCTCGAGCCTAGTGAGCTGGGTTCACTCTGTACATCGAACTGTGGGAAGTGTGGGAGACTGGCCATAGTGTGGCATTATCTGCTTTTCTGATCTGTGTGTCTCGTGAGTGGAGTAACTAGCTTAGCTTGCTAGGCTTCCGTGTTGGCTACTGTAGTTTGCTTACCGCATACTTTCAGTCAGGATTTAGAGTGCATCATAGCACGGAGACTGCACTAGTCAAAGTCACAAATGACCTCCTAATGGCACCAGACAAAGGACTCATCTCTGTACTTGTCCTGTTAGATCTTAGTGCTTAGTAGTTTGACACCAATGACCATCAAATTCTTTAACATAGACTGGAGTATCAAGCTGGTATCAAAGGAACCGCCCTAAGCTGGTTTAAGTCATATTTCTTAGATCGATCTCAGTTTGTTCACGTCAATGATGAATTCTCCATGCACACCAAAGTTTGTTTTGAGTTCCACAAGGTTCTGTACTAGGACCACTTCTATTCAGCTTATATATGCTTCCTCTAGGGAACATTATTAGGAATCACTCCATTAATTTTCATTGTTATACTGACGACACCCAATTATATTTGTCGATCAAGCCTGATGAAACCAACCAGTTAACTAAACTCCAAGCATGCCTTAAGGCTATAAAAAGTTGGATGACCTACAATTTTCTGATACTGAATTCAGACAAAACTGAAGTTCTTGTAATTGGACCTAAACACCTCAGAAAGTCTCTTTCCAGAGACTTGGTTACCTTAGACGGGATCACTCTGGCTTCCAGCTCCACCATAAAGAATCTTGGATTTTGATCAGGATTTGTCCTTTAATATCCACATAAAACAAATTTTGAGGACTGCATTCTTCCACTTACGCAACATTGCCAAAATCAGACGCATCGTGTCTCAAGCGGATGCAGAAAAACTAGTCCATGCATTTGTTACTTCTAGGCTGGACTATTGTAACTCTTTGTTATCAGGCTGCTCCAATAAGTCTCTTAGTTCTTTGCAGCTAATTCATAATGCCGCTGCACATGTTCTGACAGGAACCAAGATCAGAGATCACATCTCCCCCATTTTGGCTTCCTTGCACTGGCTACCTGTTATGTCTAGAATAGAATTTAAAATTCTTCTCCTTACATATAAAGCTGTTCATGGCCAGGCACCATCTTATCTAAAAGAACTCATAGTACCTTACTACCCCTCTAGACCACTGCGCTCTCAGAATGCTGGGTTTCTTGTGGTTCCTATAGTTTCCAAAAGTAGATTGGGAGCCAGAGCTTTCAGCTATCAAGCTCCTCTTCTGTGGAACAAACTACCATTCTGGGTTCGGGAGGCAGACGCAGTCAACACCTTCAAGAGTAGACTTAAGACTTTCCTTTTTGAAAGCGCAGAGTTTCTGTGCTTTCTCGTCCAGCAGGTTCTTGTGGATCGTGGCTGCTGCTGTGGTCTGCTGCTGACGTCCACTATATATAGCATTACTGTCATTATTGGTACCATATCTCTACTACAGTTTATAGTTAGTTAATGATTTACTGCTGCTGTGCATCTGTGTCTCTCTAACTCTATCACAGGTTCCACTGCTACCGTAATCATTCTATCATTTATTGTATTTCATTGTCATTTTATTGTTCATTGTAATTGTACAATGTTTGTGTTGATTTGCTCTGTACCTTCTCTTCCTGAGGTTTCTTCCACATTTTTTCCCTGTTAAAAGGGTTTTTTTGTGGGCAAGTTTTTCCTCACTCGAACTGAGGGTCTAAGGACAGAGGGTGTCACTCCCTGTACAGATTGTAAAGTCCTCTGAGGCAAAATGTGTTTTGTGACTTTGGGCTATATAAATAAAATTTGAATTGATTTGATTTGATTTGATATCCAGAATGATCATTTTCATCATTTGTCATTTATGTGGTTTCCTCGTCGCCAGTTATGGTGTTTGTTGTGTATGTAGCACCTGGAATAATATTGCATTATACGTAGATATAGCGAGTTATCTTATTGTAACATTTTATCTTATAATATACTGCTACAATTTCTTCTGAAATGTATTGTTGCACTCGCCAATGGGTGGCAGTATAAGCTGTCTGTGACACTGAGTAGCAAGCCAAATAAGCCAAGTGTGTGTGTGCGCCAGGTGCTGAAGTACCCACAGTTTGTTTGTAAGTTTTACCTGTCCCACCGGTGAAATAATAATCTCTATGTTTTCTACACCACTCGTCAATGTGTGCAAACGGTGTAACATGTAGACAGGGGAGTACACAACTTCACTACTTGAGTAAAAGTACAGATACTCCTTGTCAAATATAGCTTAGTCAAAATATTACTTAAGTAAAGTACTAAAGTATTTGCTTGAAAAATTACTTAAGTAAAAGTATTTTAAAAATATCTCAGGAAATGCAAGAAAGGAAAGTAGTTAAGTTTCACTCAGTTTGTTTGGTTTTACATTTGTCTACTGTTTTGGATGGATTGTTACCCATTTTTGCTTGCGCACTGAAACATTACACATACAGACAAACAGATTTGAATCCACAGTACAGCAGCATCAGAGGTCTGTCTCCACACTTTTCTAACTACAGCAGTGGTGGTCTGAGGTAAAAGGATGAAAGCTCTTTCACCACCAGTGTATAAACTTGACGCAATTAGCATCAACATTTACCACAGGACACACAGTAAAGGATCCCTTATCTTGACTCAAACGGAGCAGTACTTCAAAAACTCCCCCGAAAACGTCTTTACTACAGTTTAAATCTCAGGTGGACCTCTCTATGCCCGGAAACCAAAACAGCCACATAGTTGCTGCTCAGTAAATTCAGTTTTAATACAACAAGCTGTGTCATCATTGCCTTTTTAATGGGCTCTTAATTTGAAGGGACTCTTATTTTGAAAAACTTTTGTGTTTGTGTGTGTGCTTGTGTGTGTTCTTGTGTCTGTCAATAAGAGAGTTTTACGAAGTCTTTTATTTTCAAGGGACTCTTATTTTGAAAGACTTTTGTCTTATCTGTGTGCAGTGTGCCTGTCTGTGTCTTTATCTATGTGAGAAGAAAGATAAAATGTCTGACATTAAAAATGTAGTCTTGATTAGTCATTAATATCATAGGGTGAGCTGCAGGTCAGAGCAATTAGTCACAGCTGCTGCATGCACTCATTCTCTCACAGTGAAAGACACAGAAAGTCTCTGAATGAAGCCCCTCGAAGAGGTGGCGTTCAATGCCAAACGGTGTGTTTTACAAAGTCTTTTATTTTGAAGGGACTCTTATTTTGAAAGACTTTTGTCTTGTCTGTGTGCAGTGTGTCTGTCTGTGCTTTATCTATGTGAGAATATGGATAAAATGGCTGACATTAAAAATGTAGTCTGGATTAGTCATTGATATCATACAGAGACTTCAACAAAGTTAGTCAAAGGCAGGCTTGAGGTTGTCAAGCACTCAGGATGAGCTGTAGGTCAGAGCAATTAGTCACAGCTGCTGCATGCACTATCTCACAGTAAAAGACACAGAAAGTCTCTGAATGAAACCCCTCGAAGAGGTCGTGTTCAATGCCAAACGGTGTGTCGTATCCAAAAGCCGAAATATCCGTGAGCGGGGGCTTCTTGTCTACCAGTTCTCTGCCCAGTATGAGACCTAAATGTTAAAAACTCTGGTCAGAATCATCTGGTTAAAACCAGGTACTCCCTGCCCTACTGGAAATTTCTCCTCTCAAATTAACATGGGAGTATATAGGGCAGAACATGGGTGTTAGTGCCACATCTTTGCGTCTCCCGCCAAAACTATAATACTGACAGCTTCAGCAGTGTTATCACTGCGACGGCAACAAATTTTCCTACGTTTCTAGTTATAAATGATTTCTGTAGCTTGACATTTGCTGCCATAATCGCAGTTTACAAATTTATTTTTCAACAAATTTTTCTTTCTCTCTACACTCTACACTCTGACATCACGCACTCTAGCTGCAAACATTCTCGCAATACACATCCATTCATTTCTTTGGCATGGTTTATGGCGATTTCTCGCAAAACCGTTCGGTGAAACTCTTTGACTCCTATCGATTCCCGACCGAGCCGGTCGTTTTGACACCTTGTTTGTGTATGTGCGACAAAAACTCTGGGAGCAGAAGTGAACCAAAAAAAAAAACACGGAAGAAACATAAGAATAACTAGAAAAATTTCTAAAGAAATTTTGAGTGTGCCTGACTCTGGCCCCCGTCGCCCCCATGCATTGAATAGCTGTCAGTGTGTTTGTGCGTGTTTGTGTGGTCTTGTGTCTGTTAATGAGAGAGTTTTACAAAGTCTTTTATTTTGAAGGGACTCTTATTTTGAAAGAATTTTGCCATGTGTGTGTGTGTGTGTGCACGCATGTGTGGTTGTCTTGTGTCTGTCAATAAGAGAGTATTACGAAGTCTTTTATTTTGAAAGGACTCTTATTTTGAAAGCCTTTTGTCTTGTCTGTGTGCGTGTGTGTGTCTGTCTGTCTGTAAGAGAGAAGGATAAAATGGCCGACAGTCTGTATTTTACTATCTACCTATCTGTCTGTCTGTCTGTCTGTCTGTCTCTCTCTCTTTGTCTGTCTATGCTTGTGTCTGTTAATGAGAGAATTTTTCAAAGTCTTCTATTTTGAAAGACTTTCGTCTATGTGTGTTGTGTATGCATGTGTGTATTTGTCTTGTCTGTCTATCTATGTATCTGTGTTTGTCTAAAGAGAGAGAGGGAGAGAGAGAGAGAGAGAGAGAAGGATAAAATGGCTGACATTAATAATGTAGTCTTGATAGTCATTGGTATCATACAGAGACTTCAACAAAGTTAGTCAAAGGCAGGCTTGAGATTGCCAAGCAACCGGGGTCAGCTGCAGGTCAGAGTAATTAGTCGCAGGTGTGCATAAGCACTCACAGTGAAAGACACAGAAAAGACACAGAAAGTCTCTGAATGAAGCCCCTCGAAGGTGGCCAAAAACAGCCTATAAGGTGTGCCGCAAACCAAAAACCGGAATCCGTTGGCTTCCTTGTCATGTCGACCAGTTCCTTGCCGATTTTCAGGCGAAAATTGTTTAAACTTTGGCCGGGGTCGTCAGGTAAAGAGCATGTACTCCCAGCTCTTCTGGAAATTTCTTCTCTCAAATTAACATGGGAGTACATTGGGCAGGAGATGGGTGTTGCTGCTGCATCTTTGCGTCTCCCGCCAAAACTATACATCCGACAGCTTTATGACAGTGAATATGAGTGAGACGATAAATTTTCCTCCGTTTCTAGCTATAAATGATTTCTGTAGCTTGACATTTGCGGACGCAGTCGCAGTTTACAAATTTATTTTTCGACAAAGTTTTCTCTCTCACTGCACTCTAGCGATGACATCACTCACTCTAGCTCTCGAAAATTCTCGCAATACACACCCATTCATTTTTTGGTGTGGTTTTTGGCGATTTTTGGCAAAACCGTTTGCCGAAACTCTTTGAAAATAACATTGCCTACGAGCCCCGGCCGAGCCGGTCGTTTTGACACCCGTTTTGTGTATGTGCGACAAAAACTCTGGGATTTTTAGTGAGCCAAAAAAAGGGCGGAAGAATAATAATAATAATAAGAAGAATAAGCGCGGTGAATAACATATAGTGTGCGCTTTCAGGCACACTCAATAATAGGAATAAGCGCGGTGGATAACATATAGAGTGCGCTTTCAGGCACACTCAATAATAATAATAATAAGCGAGGTGGATTTTAAAGAGTGTGCTCTTTCAGGCACACTCAATAATAATAAGAAGAATAAGCGCGGTGGATAACATATAGTGTGCGCTTTCAGGCACAGTCAATAATAATAAGCGCGGTGGATTTTAAAGAGTGTGCTCATTCAGGCACACTCAATAAGAATAAGCCAGGTGGATAGTAAAGAGTGTGCTCTTTCAGGCACACTCAACTAGAAAAATTGTATTTCCTGCAGCAATACGGTGTGGATGCCCTCTGCCGAAATGCCCGATGCATCTGTGGAAATTTGTATGAAAAGATAGAATTGTAGGATATTTTGAAATATTTTATGAATTTGTACAGTGTTCTAAGAAAGCGTGAGATTACCTGAAAAAAAAAGTTGAGTAATCTTTCTATATTTGCAATATTTGTCACTGCACCTTTAACTGATAAAATTCAGCTGTACTGCTCTCATCAAATATGATGGCACAGATCAGAACATGAACAGAATAAAAACACGTATGTAACTAAACAAACACACTAACAAAGTTAACAGTTTTGTGCTTAGGTGTGTTAAGCTATGTAAAGCTAAATGTCCAGTACGTTACCGGTCCGTTTCGGTCCGGCAGTCCTGTGAGCTGGGCAGGAAAAGTTCTGTGTCCGTTTGTGCAGTGTTTGTCAGCGGAGGAAGCTGGTCGCTCGTTACAATCAGCTGGCAGACTCTGTGTGCTCCGTGTTTGTTTACACTTGCTACACTTGCTCTTGCTTGTGTGCTAAGCGTGTCAGACTGCTGTGCAGAGTGAGAGAGCACGGCTGATATCGGCAGGAAATATAGATTTCTGGTCAAACCGGCAGGTAATGCATAATGCATTCTTATGCAATGCCGCCATCTGCTGGGCCCTACATGTCATGACTTGCATATATTCGTCCAGCAGATGGAGCCATTCGTGATTTGCCATTCATTCTTATGGGGAAAATGATTGTAGAAGTTAGCGGTCTGGGCATCTACACTAATAAAGATTTGAATAACAATAGTGTGGGGGCCCAGAGGGCACTTTCAGGCGCACGGTGGATAACATATAGTGTGCTCTTTCAGGCACACTCAATTACAATGAATGATAAAATGATAATGAATTACAATGAATGATAAAATGATTACAGTAGCAGTGGAACTTGTGATAGTAATAGAGAGACACAGATGCACAGCAGCAGCAAAAAAAAAAAAAACTTAACCTTCTTAAATGAATAAAAATACAATGAACCAGCAGGTATACAAATGTGCAAACAATAAATGCAAATGCATTAATGTTAGCGGCTTCAGCAGACCTGAAAAGCAGTTTGCACGTGGACAAAAGGCCACAACTCTGTGTTTCAAAAAATGTGTACTGTGCAGATATTTTGACTCACAGCACTGGTGTAATGAATACCATGACTGCTGAATAACAAATAGGATACTGCAACCAGAATGCTAAAATCTTTCATTTTACTTTCATTTTCAAAGCAATTTGTTACTGTTAAGATAAATTCCTCCAGGGAGCAAACTGCAGCAAAGAGATGCCCATGTTCATGTTCAAGTCTGAGAGTGTAGGAGACAAACACCCAACAATGTGAAGCTGTGTAAACTTTAAAATTGGAGATGACTTATCACAGAAAGAGAAGGCAGACCAGAGCACCATAAGTCTCTTTACTTCTACCCAAGCATGGTCCATGTGGAATGTGTTTCTGTTACATGAAGTCACTTATCATTGATTTTCTAAAGGTTTCTTTATCACCCCATGGAAAAAAGTATTTTATGCACTACTGCTTTTATGGTAATATAATAATATTACATCATGCATTATCTCACATTTTTATTCAGCTGTTTAGTTTAACAGCTACATAGAGTGAAGACTTAAACTAACATTACAGCATATGAATTGTTTATGTGTTATTTTCTTACCCCACAGTGTAAGTACATTTGCCAGTGATTATATTAACTGCATATTAGTCCAGTGACTAAATCATTTCCCTGACCTGGCCATGACAATTGTAAGTTTTCAATTGTAAGTTGTCACATACTTTAAGACAGGGAAAGGGGAAAGGGTTGACATTCAGAGATTTAATTCCTCTTTTTGATCCATGAGAGTTGATCTTGAGACTTGACTTGACTTGCTATTGTGGAGGGTCATGGTTTCCAACATGGTTTTTCTGAGTGGGACAAACACACTCCTGCCTGCAGTTCTTTCCAGTCATTTGCTGAGGAGCTCTGTAAGGTGTTTGCTTTCCTGCACGTGCTTGCAGATTATATAAAAAATGAACTGGTTTCTCATGACCCCCCTTCCTCGCTGGATGGGTTGATAGAGCTAGCCACTAGGATAGATCTATGCATCCAGGCTCGGAGATGGGAGAGACAACAGGGAACTACAGGACATCAGCAAGCAGTCCGACCGCAGGGGGGCACCACTAGCAGCAGCTACACCACTACAATTGGGCTACTGCAAGGAGAACCCATGCAACTTGGACGCATCAGACTCTCTCCAGAGGAACGTGAGCAGCGTCGCCAAGCCAACCTTTGTTTGGCTATTTGTCTCCCAGTGCCCAGCAAAAGACAGGGTTCACCAGTAGATAGGGAGTTACCGGTGAGCCACTCTTCTACTCAGATCTCCCTCGGTCAACGACCCCTGTTCCAGCCAAGCTCCTCCTTCCTAGAGACTCTCACACCCTTGCCATTTTCATTGACTCTGGGGCAGATGCCAACATGATGGATGAAGAGTTCGCTCTCCAGTTGGGGATAGGCCATGTGCTGTTGCCTAGTCCTGTTTCTGCCAGTGTCCTTGACGGTCATCTTCTAGGGACAGTGTCAAGTGTTTTGCAGAGCAAGCTTTCCCACACTTGAAAAGGGAAGGGTCTCACTCTCTTTTTCTAAAAACCAGATGCAGGACTTCACTCAGTGCATTCAAACTTCTTTTAATTTTTCTTCGCACAGGTCGCACAGGTGAAAAACCTTTAATAAATCAAAAACATCCAAAATTAGACAGATACAGCTAAATATCACCTGAAAAGAAAAACCCCAGACACACTGGTGACTTTAACTTTCCACTTTCAGATTTTAGCAGTAGCTTCAAAATGAAATTATATTAGATTCAGACTCATTAATCATTCCCATTTTAGATTTTTAACTAAATTAAATGTTTTAAACCACATGTTTTAACAGGTTTTACAGCACAGTGTCACAGTTTTACAGATATTTTCTATAATATATTATTATTTTATCAAATAATTAACTGTGATCTAACTATGACCAACCAATCTATTTAACCAATGATCTATTTAACACACCCTTTTAACTGAAATATTTTAACAGTGCATTTCCATGAAAACAGCTCACGCTCATACATGGGTCGCAGATCACAGATCAGCGGAGCGAACTTCGTGCAAATGAATGAATGAACAAACCAAAGAAAGAGTCCGGGCTTAAACAATGCTCACCGGCAGTCCTTTTAGAGTTTTTTAGACCTTTTCCTTGCCCGTAAGCGTCCGTCGACTCTCAGCACGCACGCCTTCCTGCCCCGCTTCACCACTCAGCTGGTTACACCTGATTACTGATTACGCCTCCTCCCACGGAGCCTCACACACCGTGGAAAGCTTCGGTGTGGGTGAGCGTGGGCAAGCGTGGGTGAGCGTGCGAGCGCGTTCCCTGCGCTACTTCTAACTCGTCGCAACAGACAGCGACCCACCCCAGACAACTCCTGTCCATGTCCTCTTGTTCGGGAATCATCATGAAACCATCCAATTTCACATCCTGCAGACACCACATCCTGCTCATCCTGGGCTTCCCCTGGCTTCATCATCATAATCCCCATATAGATCGGACAGCAGGGGTCATCCCAGGGTGGAGTTCATCATGCCACCAGATCTGTCTGAAGCAAGCCGCTGCATTCACCTTCCACCAGCTTCGTCCCGGATCTGGCAGGGATCCCGCTCGAGTCCCATGACTACAAGGATGTGTTCAGTAAGACCAAGGCTACTTCCCTGCCCCCTCACCGTCCTTATGACTGTGCCATCAACCTGCCACCTGGCACGTCTCCTCCCAAGGGACGCTTGTACGCTTGACTCCTTGGCCGCTGGCATCATCCGCCCCTCTTCATCACCTGCAGGGGCATGGTTCTTCTTCATGGTTCTTCTTTTTGAGAAGAAAGACAAGACGCTGAGACCATGTATTGACTACCGGGGATGAAATAATATTACGATCAAGAATTGCTACCCTCTTCCTCTCATCTCTTCTGCCTTTGAGCTTCTTCAGGGGGCCACCATCTACAACAAGCTCAGCCTTCGCAACGCCTATCACCTGGTGTGGATCCGGGAGGGTGATGAGTGGAAGACTGCCTTTAACACTCCTACGGGGCATTATGAATACCTAGTAATGCCCTTTGGACTTACCAATGCTCCAGTAGTGTTCCAGGCCTGAATGATGTGCTCCGAGACATGCTGAACCACTATGTGTTTGTCTACTTGGATGATATCCTTATCTTTTCCCCCATCCTATGAAGAACATGTTCACTACGTCCAGACTGTAGTGACTTCTGGAGAACTCTCTTTTCATGAAGGCTGAAAAGTGCGAGTTTCATGCCTCCTCTGTCTCTTTCCTGGGGTACATTCTGGCGCAGGACAGTATCTAGATGGATCCAGTCAAGGTTTCAGCAGTCTTGTCCTGGCCAATCCCTGACACCCGCAAGCAGCTACAGAGGTTCCTGGGCTTCACCAACTTATCGTCATTTTATCCACAACTACAGTTCCATTGCAGCCCCTCTTACGGGCCTCACATCTTCCAAGGTGCCCTTCAGGTGGACCACTGCTGCAGATAAGGCCTTAAGACCCGGTTCACATCAGCTCCCATCCTCCAGGTGCCTGATCCTGACCAACAGTTCTTAGTATGGACTGTTATTGGACTGTTGTTGTTATAAGTTGAGTTATATTTAGTTCAACTCAGTTAACTGTTCAGTTACTCCTTTTTGTTGTACATACTTTTTTTTGGCTACACGTGAAGCTGGAAGCACTTGTAAATAAACACCTTGCGGTGATTTTTTTTTTTTTTTTTTTTGAACAAATTGCCTTGAATCTGCCTCCTACTTATGCCGCTCTGGTCAGCTTTGCAACAGACTGACCACAGGAATCTGGAGTGTGTGCGCACAGGCAAGAGACTCAACTCCCAATATGCCTGGTGGTCACTCTTTTTCACACACTTCAACTTCTCCCTCTCCTATAGACCAGGGTCTTGCAACATCACACCTGATGCCTTGTCTCCCATGTTCCAGGAGAGGGAGGAGGCAACCTCAGGGCATGTTCCCATCCTTTCTGCCCCCTGCATGGTCACTACCCTCACCTGGGAGATCGAGGAGAGAGTGAGGTCCGCCATGGAGGATCAGCCCGGCCCCAGCAATGTTCGGCCCAATCGCCTGTTTATTCCTGCGGCTCTGTGGTCTGACGTCCTCCAGTGGACTCATACCTCCAAGCTTTTTTTGTCACCCAGGAATCCAGAGAATTAAAGACGTGGTCCAGCAACCCAAGCTTCCCTTGCCCAAGCTTCCTTCATCCAAAGAGACAGCCCAATTTTTCGTCTCCATGGTCTCCCTGTAGATGTGCTATCTGATCAGGGCCCACTGTTCACTTCAGTTTTTTGGAAGGAATTCTATGCCCTTCTTGGTGTCACTGTCAGTCTGTCTTCCGGGTTTCACCCCCAATCTAATGGTCAGACTGAGCGTATGAACCAGGAGATGGAGACAGCCCTCCGCTGCTTGGTTTCTCAAAATCCTTTGTCCTGGGCTAAGCTACTCCTGTGGGTGCTCACAATACCCTGACCAGCTCTGGCACAGGCCTGTCCCCATTACAGTGCACCTATGGGTTCCAGCCTCCCTTCCCTGCACTAGAGAAGGAGGCCTCCTGTCCATCAGTCCAAGCCTTTGTCCGCCATTGTCGTCGCACCTGGATCCAAGCACGAGCCTCTCTCCTCTGCTCTGCGGATTGTTACTCTGTATCAGCTAATCGACAGCGCACCCAGGCTCCTGCCTACCAAGTGGGCCAAATGGTGTGGCTTTCCACTCGAGACATTCCGCTCAGGGCGGAGTCGAAGAAATTGGCTCCTAGATTCATCGGCCTGTTTCCGATCCAGAAAGTCATCAATCCTATGGCAGTGAGACTGACACTCCCACGGTCAATGCAGATCCATCCTACATCTCATGTGTCCTAAGTGAAGCCAGTCAAGGAAAGTCCCCTTGTGCCTGCAGCTCCACCTCTTCCACCTCTGCAACTCATTGACAGAGATCCTGCCTAATCTGTTCAGCACCTGCTGCCCTCCCATCGTCGGGGTCATGGTCTCCAATATCCACCTCAAAATCCACCTCCCGGAGACCCTCGTCAGGGACTCATTGCTTCACCCCTGCACAATGTTTTGGATGAGACTGATTTTGGTTCCTGTCAGAACACGTGCAGCAGCATTCTGAATTAGCTGCAAAGTCCTAAGAGACTTATTGGAGCAGCCTGATAACAAAGAGTTACAATAGTCCTCAAATTTGTTTTATCAGTCAAATCTGGTCAGGAATGTACATGTTTCATGGATGAATATGCCTTTTTATACAAAGACATATTCATCCATTTGTGTGCATCCAAAACGGGATTTATGAAAATACAAAATATGAAGCACTGCAGTTGTTGTGAGCTCATGCTTCCCCGTGTCATCAAGAGGTGCAATGGAGATCTACAGATTAGGTGACGCTCTTTGAATACTTTCATTTGTTAATTATGTGCACAGACTTGAAGGGCGGCCAGTACAATCATTTATGAAAAATAAGAGGCGACAATATCAATAATAATTCATGTGTAGGATATCAAATCAGTACAAATCAGTAATGGCATGAATTAGATATTACACTGAATAGTAAACCTCCACTTCATGTAAGTGTCAAGCTGTGATTTGGAGTATATTAATGATTAATTTGTAAGAATTATTACAAATAATCTGAATCAATAATCATTACAAAATCAGAAATAATTGGTATTAGGTATTACACTACACATTTAAACACGATGCTGCTGCAGACCTTTACATGAGAAATTCTCTCCAGACCTCCTTGAATCATAATTGCCTTCCCCTGAACTACAATATTTGGCAGAATCAAAGGCTAGGTCCAAGACAACAGAATAAGACCTTGAGTCAAAGTACTCTTGCACTGTTTTTGAAGAGGCGTTAAGCAAAGCTACACCATACCACCACTGGTGACCAGCAGAGGGTGCCTTCTTACTTACCTCCATCATTAAATATAATAAAATGTAGCTAGAATATTCAATTATATACTATTTTTTTTTGGATGGTGTGGAAAGAGAATGCAAAACACACTTAACTTAGCCTTATAATCTGCTTTTTGCAATAACAAGTATAATTAAAGAATGCATTGCCTATTAGTCATGTAATGAGGGATTTGCACGTGTATGGTTAAACTTGGGGTTAAATAGAGACAGTCAGTCACGCCACCCCTAAGGTTAAAGGAGGACATGTTTTGTGAACGTTAGGGTGAGTCTTGTGACAGGAATCGCACTCAGAGAAAGGGAATAGATACAATAACACCCTGGGAACATAACTGTTACAACTTAGACGCCTGGAACATAATTGTTACAACTTAGACGTCTAATAAACATGTTTTTCTGATCCTTATAAGGTAATAAGACCAGGGTGGAAGAGATGGGAAGTGACATTAATGGAAGGATGTAACGGGGAGGGATGTGACGTAAAGGGGGCGGACTGAACTGAATATTTAATCAAATAAACAAAATGTTATTCAGATCTCACTGGGTGCTTTGCTGTAACAGACGTGTTTTCTGTTGTGTGATCTCCAGAGCTCTGTAAATAAAGCTTTTAGACTAAGTATTCAACGACTCTTTTCACTCTTTTCCGGATCAACCAACTCGGGGAAGTTCACTCGGGGAACTTCAACAATGGCAATATTTGTTGGCCCCTACCATACTTGAATATCTCATCAACTATGGTCTAATGTATTAGATTCAAACACTGCAACCAGATATCACGCTGTGGCCAACAATCAGACCAGTCAAACCTGCAATTGACGGAAATCCTTTGTAGTGACAGAGAACTTAAATCCATCACATACTGTATACTGTCTAATGGATGGATGTATAGACTTTAAATCAAAATCAAATCAAATTTTATTTATATAGCCCAAAGTCACAAAACACATTTTGCCTCAGAGGGCTTTACAATCTGTACAGGGAGTGACACCCTCTGTCCTTAGACCCTCGGTTCACAAAAAACCCTTTAACAGGGAAAAAAGGGGGAAGAAACCTCAGGAAGAGCCACAGAGGAGGGATCCCTCTCCCAGGACGGACAGACGTGCAATAGATGTCACGTGTACAGAACAAATCAACACAAACATATTGTACAATTACAATGAATGATAGAATGACAATGAAATACAATAAATGATAGAATGACAATGAATTACAATGAATGATAGAATGATTACAATAGCAGTGGAACCTGTGATAGAGATAGAGAGACACAGATGCACAATAGCAGTAAATCATAAACTAACTATAAACTATAATGGAGATATGGCAGCAATAATAACAGTAATAATATATGTAGTGGACGTCATGCAGGACCACAGCAGCAGCCATGATCCACGAGAACCTGCTGGACGAGAGAGCACAGAAACTCCTGGGAAGAAGTTTAGTTAGTAACATTAGACCTGTTTTTCTGTTATTTTAAAGCCAATTGCTGTGATTCCCATTCTCCAAGCTGTGGAATGAGTAAGTGCACAGGATTAATGGACTGAAGCTGAATTCACATTCAGTTGTTGAGATGAGCCTCTTAGATGAGCCTCTGTTTTGGCCTGTCAGGGCATAGCCAGTTTCCTAATATTTAAATTCAGGCCAGCACATGTCATGTCATGGGATTTTGACCCAGACTGTGTAGGATTTTGCATCATTTGTTGACAAACAAAGGTACCTTTGATGTTTCCTGCTTGTTTTTTCTTAAATCATAACACCTCGCCTCTCATGTGAACAAGGCCTGACTGAGTCAATCGGGCCTTGCTCACAGATACTATTACAAGGCATGGACACAGGACACTACAGGACTCGGGAGGCAGATACAGGAGGTAAGGATGTAAGAAAGAAGTCTGTCCACCAGCTAATGTCTCAGGGACAGCTAAGTTGGCTATCTGGAAGACCAGGAAGAACAGGGTCGGAGGTCAGGGGTCAGAGGACATGGTGTCCATGGTGACCGGGCTGCTGGCAGCTCAGCTCAGGGTAGAGTTCAGTTTTTATAAACTGACTGGATGAACACGGGAGTTTGTGAAGATGTGGGGTGTGAAGGATGTTCTGTGTTCAGTTAGAGGGAACTCTCTGGTACTGTACTTTTAAAATTTTTTGTTTGTTTGTTTGTTTTTTTTTGGTTTTTATTTATTTTGTTGATTTGTTTCATTTTGCAGAAAAAGGAAAGGATGAACTGTAAACAGAAGAATTAAGGAATAAAAGTTGATTTAAAATTAAATTCTCTCTCTCTCTCTCTCTCTCTCTCTCTCTCTCATCACCACCCCCACCATCTGTAAACATACCTGCCTCATTAATGCATGTCAATGCATGTTACTATAGACCCGTTCAAAAAAGAACTTTTTCTGTTATTTTAAATGTTATTTTAAAGATATTAAATTATTTTGATTTTGGACGATGGGAATGCCTTCCTCATGAGCCATGAAGTTTAAATGTTTATTTTTGTCAAAAACGGCAGACCATTATCTGTCACAGTCAGTATCTGCTCCGCTACTCTAGCCTCCCAGTTTCCTGCCTTGTGTCTGTCACGCCCCATTCTCCTCGTGGGAGCAGACAAGCAGCAATTTTGAAGCAACTGAAACATGTCAGATGAGTTCAGAAAATGACATGACATTCATCTCTATCTCTTTGCCCGGTGTGCAGGGGTATGCTCAGGGTGGCCTCAGCGTTTCATCGAGCTACCCTTTAAGGACGGCCCACAAAATCCTGGACTGAAAACTGGTGAAAAACGACGGAACGACTCTGGAACGGCTCCGCCACGGTGGCGGAGCAGATACGTTTCAACTTTAGTCAATGTGTCAGCTCACACAGTCTGACTGCGGCGTCCGACAGCCCTCCGCAACACATACGCAGAGCTTCTATTTTCCCTGGACGCCGGAGCACGGCGCATAAATTCAGCACAGAGCAGATTGTGTGGGGAAGGAAATCGGGTACAAAATACAAAATAAAACCCCGATTGATTTTCAAAATAAAATACTCCGTGTTCATCGCGGATCGAATTTCATTACAAGAACACGTCATAATGGGCGGGGCCGACCTGAAGTCAACAGGTCAGAGGTTTTCAGGTGTCTTTTCACCCCATCGACACCATGGATGAGGAGAAGTTGATTCTGGAGGCCCAAAGTCAACCTATAATTTATGACACCTCACATCCTTTTTATAAGGACACTAGCAAAAAAGATGCAGCGTGGAATGCCATTGCAGGAGTCAAAGAGACTATAACCGGCAATATCACGTGATTATGTGATCTCGTGCCGGTGGAGCCGCACCAGTGCGCATCACAAGCAGATTATGTGTGAGTTGGCGGACAGCGGAATACGCTGTCGTTCCGGAGTGGAGCCGTTCCACATGCTGTGTATTTTAGGGGTAACTCCACATTTCAAATATATAACTTTTAAAGTCTGTTCACATGTTTTCAGCAACTATTTTACAAGATATTTAATGTATTTTGAAAGAAATCACACACACACACACGGCAAAATTCTTTCAAAATAAGAGTCCCTTCAAAATAAAAGACTTTGTAAAACTCTCTCATTAACAGACACAAGACCAGCAGCAACAGCCATCTCCTGCCCAATGTACTCCCATGTTAATTTGACAGGAGAAAACACGCTGACAGCTATTCAATGCATGAGGCGACGGGGCCAGAGTCAGGCACACTCAAAATTTCTTTAGAAATTTTTCTAGTTATTATTATTATTCTTCCGCCCTTTTTTTGGCTCACTAAAAATCCCAGAGTTTTTGTCGCACATACACAAAACGGGTGTCAAAACGACCGGCTCGGCCGGGGCTCGTATGCAATGTTTTTTCAAAGAGTTTCGGCAAACAGTTTTGCCAAAAAATGCCAAAAACCACACCAAAAAATGAATGGGTGTGTATTGCGAGAATTTTCGAGCGCTAGAGTGAGTGATGTCATCGCTAGAGTGTGGAGAGAGAGAAAACTTTGTCGAAAAATAAATTTGTAAACTGCGACTGCGGACGCAAATGTCAAGATACAGAAATCATTTATAGCTAGAAACGGAGGAAAATTTGTCGTCTCACTCATATTCACTGTCATAAAGCTGTCAGATGTATAGTTTTGGCGGGAGACGCAAAGATGCGGCAGCAACACCCATCTCCTGCCCAATGTACTCCCATGTTAATTTGACAGGAGAAATTTCCAGAAGAGTAGGTACTCCCTGATCTTTACCTGATGACACCGGCCAAAGTTTACACAATTTTCGCCTGAAAATCGGCAAGGAACTGGTCGACATAACAAGGAAGCCAACGGTCATTACGGTTTTTGGTTTGCGGCACACCTTATAGGCTGTTTTTGGCCACCTTCGAGGGGCTTCATTCAGAGACTTTCTGTGACTTTCAGTGACACACAGAGTGCTTATGCACAGCTACGACTAATTAGTCTGACCTGTAGCTGACCCTGGTTGCTTGGCAACCTCAAGCCTGCCTTTGACTAACTTTGTTGAAGTCTCAATGACTATGATATCAATGACTAATCAAGACTACATTTTTAATGTCAGCCATTTTATCCTCTCTCGCAAACACAAACACAGACACAGAGACGCAGACAGACCCACACACCACACACAGACAGAAAAGGCAAACACACATGCGCGCGCGCACACACACACACGCACACATACACACACAAACACACACACACACACACACACACACACAACAAAAGTCTTTCAAAATAAGAATCCCTTCAAAATAAAAGAGTTTGTAAAACTTTGATTAACAGACAAGACCACACACACACACGCAAACACACACACACACACAGACAAGACAAAAGTCTTTCAAAATAAGAGTCCCTTCAAAATAAAAGAGTTTGTAAAACTTTGATTAACAGACAAGATCACACACGCAAACACACACACACACACACACACACACAGACAAGACAAAAGTCTTTCAAAATAAGAGTCCCTTCAAAATAAAAGACTTCGTAAAACTCTCTCATTCACAGACACTGACCACACAAACACGCACAAACACGCTGACAGCTATTCAATGCATGGGGGCGACGGGGCCAGAGTCAGGCACACTCAAAATTTCTTTAGAAATTTTTCTAGTTAATACTTGCCGTAGGCACGAGGCAAGTATTAATCTTCTGCGTGTTTCATGGCAGTTTCATTGAGTGTGCCTGAAAGAGCACACTCTTTAAAATCCACCGCGCTTATTGAGTGTGCCTGAAAGCGCACACTATATGTTATCCACCGCGCTTATTCTTCTTCTTCTTATTATTATTCTTCCGCCCTTTTTTTGGCTCACTAAAAATCCCAGAGCTTTTGTCGCACACACAAAGCGGGTGTCAACGACCGCCTCAGCCTTCGGGGCTCGTAGGCAATGTTATTTTCAAGAGTTCCGGCAAGCGGTTTTGCCAAAAATGCCAAAAACCATGCCAAAATGAATGGAGTGTGTATTGCGAGAATTTTTCGAGAGCTAGAAGAGTGAGTGATGTCGCTGAGTGTAGTGAGAGAGAAAACTTTGTGAAAAATAAATTTATGGCTTCTGCGACTCGTCATAAATGTCAAACTACAGAAATCATTTATGGCTAGAAAGCGGAGGAGAAATTTGTCGTCTCACTCATATTCACTGTCATAAAGCTGTCAGATGTATGGTTTTTGGCGGGAGACGCCCAAGATGCAACAGTAACACCCATCTCCTGCCCAATGTACTCCCATGTTAATTTGAGAAGAAATTTCAGAAGAGCTGGGAGTACATGCTCTTTACCTGGCGACCCGGCCAAAGTTTAAACAATTTCGCCTGAAAATCGGCAGGAACAATTCGACATGACAAAACATGGATTCGGTTTTGGTTCTGACACACCTTATAGGCTGTTTTTGGCCACCTTCGAGGGCTTCATTCAGAGACTTTCTGTGACTTTCAGTGACACACAGAGTGCTTATGCACACCTGCGACTAATTACTCTGACCTGCAGCTGACCCTGGTTGTAGCAACCTCAAGCCTGCTTTGATAACTGTTGAAGTCTCCACCAGCATGATATCAATGACTAATCAAGACTACATTTTAATGTCAGCCATTTTATCCTTCTCTCTCTCTCTCTCTCTCTCTCTATACAAACACAGATACAGAGATAGACAGACAAGACAAATACACACATGCATACACAACACACAGACAAGACAAAAGATCTTTCAAAATAAAAAGACTTTGAAAAAACTCTCATTAACAGACACAAGCATAGACAGACAAAGAGAGAGACAGACAGACAGATAGGTAGATAGTAAATACAGACTGCAATAGAAGCCATTTTATCCTTCTCTCTTACAGACAGACAGACACACACACACACACACACACACACACACAGACAAGACAAAAGGCTTTCAAAATAAGAGTCCTTTCAAAATAAAAGACTTAGTAATACTCTCTTATTGACAGACACAAGACAACCACACATGCGCACACACACACACACACACACGCCAAAAATTCTTTCAAAATAAAGAGTCCCTTCAAAATAAAAAGACTTTGTAAAACTCTCAGTAACAGACACACAAGACAAACACGCTTTCAAACACGCTGACAGCTATTCAATGTGCATGGGGCTGACGGGGCCAGAGTCAGGCACCTCAAAATTTCTTTAGAATTTTTCTAGTTATTAGTGTGCCTGGCTTTGATATATGTTATCCACCGCTTGTTCTTCTTCTTCTTATTAGTGCCGAGTGCCTACGACCGCGAGCAACTACTCCTGCCTTTCGAAAGCTATGGGGGTAGTTACCTGCAACTATTAATCTTCTGCGTGTTTCATGGCGGTTTTATTGGTGCGAGTGCCTCGACCGCGAGGCAACTATTAATCTTCTGCGTGTTTCATGGCGGTTTTATTATTAGTGCCGGTGCCTGGAGCACGAGGCAACTATTGTCTTCTGGCTCCGCTAGCGCATCGCCCGCTAGCTCCGCTAGCATGCTTGGTTAACTCCATTAGCTTTCCAGGCTAGCGCCAGCTGCTTGTATGTTAATGTTAACTGCTAATGTTGACCAAGATACTGGTTTTAGGTTGAGGGTTGCTATGTTTTACTGCAATTTATTACTTTAAATTCATAAGAAAGCATTTGATAAATATATATTAAGAGAGTTAATGTTTGTTTTTGGTAAAAGATAAAAATAAGTTACACAATTTCATTAATAGAGTACATGTAACCTGTTATATTTGGTTTACTCATTTCAGGTTTATGACCTGTAATTATTTGCAGTCATACAATAAAAATAAAGAAGACCAGGATAAAACACGAGTTATTGCTTCAGTGTGCTTCCTGTTAGAAAGCCTTTTTTGGAGGGCTAATTTAAAAAAATCCGAACAGTTTGTGTTTAAAATCTAACATTGCTGTATATGATGTGACATATATCAGTCATCCTAATTTGACAGTGAATCCAGCAGGACTGTGTTAAGAAATCACAACATAATTTGTACTAAAAATTAAAGACATGCTAATTGCTAACATTAGGCCATTTAGCAGTTATTGGCACTGAATTTGAACTTGTCTGTCTGAAATGACAGAGACAGCAGAGGAGCTAAGCGGCGTTAAGCGCTAATACACTAACTGACAGACAATAACTTACAGGCAGCTCAAACAAGACATTTTCTGTGGTGACTGTCAATCTGCTTTGTTTGTGTTTAAATCTACATTGACAGTGGATCAGCAGGACTGTGTTAATCTGCTAATTTCTAGCCACTAAAATTAAAGACATGCTAATTGCCCCAACATTGGTGACCATTTTAGCAGTTATTGACATAATTTGAACTTGTCTGTGTAAAATGACAGACAGAGACAGCGAGCAGCTAAGCGGCGTCGCGCTAACCCACTAATAGCCGGTAAATTAAAACATGCTAATTGCTAGCGCGTCAGAGCGCTAATACTAACTGACAGACAGTAACGAGACAGACAGCACTACGTGCAGAGACAGGCCAGAACAAACACACCACACACGCTTAACAACTTACACAAACTTTGTACTACAGGTTTTGTAGGACATTACTACTACACACTGACCTTCTACAAACCTTGTAGTAAAGACATGCTAATTGCCCCAACATTTGCAGCTAATCCTAGAATTAGTGGCTAGCGCGTTAGCGCTAGCTGCTCGTAATGTAAATAAACATGTTAAATATTACTATTTGAGGTGTGCTTTTTCAATAAGACCCCGGCAACAGTCACTCGGCACTTCAAAATTTTCATGGGAGATTTTCTAGTTAGTGCAGTGCCTCTGACTACGAGCGCAGGCAACTATTAATCTTCTGTGGATTTCATGGCGGTTTTATTATTATTGTGTGTGCTTCATTTTCTTCCCTTTTACGCCGAAGAATGCGGCCCGAGCAGCCAGAGGACCCCAACAAATAATATATCCAAAGCGTGTGTTTTCACCCAGATCAATGTTGTAAATGTGTAAGAAATTCGCGAGAAAAATTACGCGAATAACTTCATGAAAAACTCGCGAAAAATTTCCTATAGATTAATGGAAAACCCGAAAAAAATGTTCAACAGACATTTTCAAAAATAGACTGCTCTGGCATGCTGCGAAGACTTCATTTAAACTTTAAAATGGAAATTACTCATGCCTTCTCTTCATTTATTCCGTCACTTATCGACACCTTTTACTGTTTTTTAAACTATCGAGGCTCAAAGTTGAAGGTTTTGCTCAAATTTCTGGGTTTAATGGGTGTGTATTGCGCGGAATGTTTGTGCTAGAGTGGATGACATCATCAAAGCTAGAGTGGCGAGGAGAGAAAAAATCTGTCAAAAAATAAAGCGGAAACTGCTCCTGTGGCATAAAATTTCACACTACGACATAATTTATAGATAGAAACGTAGGAAAATTTGTCTTCTCCTCAGATTAGATCTGCTAAAGCTGTCAGTATTATAGTTTTGGCGATCAGACTGCAAAGATCGCGCCACCAACACCCATCCACAGCCCCATAGACTCCCATGTTAAAAAGGAAATTTCTGGAGGAAAGCAGAAGTAACCTTTCTTTGAATCGATTTTAATAGGTCCTTTCTTCATTTTACACAAACTGCATATCTAAGCGTCGGGAAGGCCTCAAGATTTTAAAATTAAGCTGGTTCAATGATTAAATCGGTTTTCTACAAATATTTCCTGTTCGGCGTGGTCTCCAGCATTTTCTCTCTCTCTCTCCTGTCTTCCAACTGTTCAAACAGGTGCAATGCTTTGCCAGCGGCCATTTAGCAGTTAATGGCAGTTAATTTGAACTTCTCTGTGTAAAATGACAGAGGGACAGCAGCGCTTCGCGGCGTTAGCTAGCCACTAACTGGCGTGATGTGGTAGAGTGTTATTGCTTCGCGGTCAGCGCTTCGATGTTAGCATCGCCCTTCTTCGCGTTAACATAACACGCTAGCTCCCGCTTAACATAGCCCTTCTTTCAGCGTTAGCATCGCCGTAGCTGGCGCGTTAGCATCGCCGCTAGCTCGCTAACATCGCACGCTTGCTCGCTAACGCATCGCCATGCTTCGCGTTAGCATCGCCGCTAGCTCCATGTATCGCCGCTAACTCCCGTAGCATGTAGTTAACTCCATTAGCTTTCCGGGCTTTATAGCACTTAGCTACTTGTATGTTAATGTTAACTGCTAATGTTGACCAAGATACTGGTTTAGGTTGAGGTTGCTATGTTTATAATTTATTACTTTAGAATTCATAAGAAAACATTGTTAAATATATTCAAAGAGTTAATGTTTGTTTATGGTAAAAGATAAAAATATAAGTTACAATTTCATTAATAGAATTACATGTAACCTGTTATATTTGGTTTACTCATTTCAGGTTTATGACCTGTGGTAGCCTGTGGTCATTGCAATAAAAATAAAGACCAAGGATAAAACCACGAGTTATTGGCTGATGTGCTTTCCTGTTAAGCCTTTCGTAGGGCTGAATTTAAAATCCCAACAGTTTGTGTTTAAATCTGCTGTTGCTATGCCTATGATGTGAGCATATATCAATCCTCTAATTTGACAGTGAATCCAGCAGAATGTGTTAAATCACAACATAATTTCTATACTAAAAATTAAAGACATGCCTAATTGCTAACATTAGTGACCATTTTGGCAAGTTATTGGCACTAATTTGAACTTGTCTGTCTAAAATGACAGAACCTTAGAGGAGCTAGCGTGTTAGCGTAACATATGACAGACAATAACACAGGCAGCTCAAACAAGACATTTTCTGCAGTGACCGTCAAATCCTGCTTTGTTTGTGTTTAATCTACTGTTGCTATGCCTATGATGTGACATATATCAGTCATCTAATTTGACAGTGAATCAGCAGGACTGTGTTAAATCACAACATAATTTCTAGCCACTAAAAGTTAAAGACATGCTAATTGCTAACATTGGCGGCCATTTGGCAGTTATTGACACTTAATTTGAACTTGTCTGTGTAAAATGACAGACAGAGACAGCAGAGCAGCTAAGCGTCAGCGCTTCTTCGCATAATTTCTAGCCGATAAAATTAAAGACATGCTAATTGCTGGCGGCGTTAGCGTAATACTAACTGACAGACGTGAAGCACAGACAAGCACCGTGCAGAGACAGACAAGACAAACACACCACACACACACACACACGCATAACAGCTTGCACAAACTTTTGTACTACAGAGTTTTGTGGGACATTACTACTACACTGACCTTCTACAAAGCTTTGTAATGAACATGCTAATTGCTAACATTTGCAGCTAATCCTTGAATTAATTGGCTGGCGGCGTTAGCGCTGGCACAACTCATGTATTAATAAATAAACATATTAAATATTACTATTTGAGGTGTGCTTTTTCAATAAGACCCGGCAACAGTCCGCCGGCACTTCAAAATTTCGCGGGAAATTTTCTAGATTATTATTATTATTCATTTTCCGCCTTTTTGCTTGAAATGCTATTTGAACGGCAGAGGACCCCCAACAAATAATATATCCAACGTGTGTTTTCACCCGAATCAATGCGCCTTAATCATGTAAGAAATTGAAAAATTATGAATAACCGCGAAAAACTGCGAAAAATTTCCTATAGGAATGAATGGAAAACCCGAAAAAAAATATTTCAAAACAGACATTTTCCAAAAAGAAATAAGCACTGCTCTGGCATACTTTCACCGAGAGACTTCATTTTAAACTTTAAAATGGAGTACTCATGCCTTCTCTTCATTTATTCCGTCACTTATCGACACCTTTTACTGTTTTTAAACTATCGAGGCTCAAGTTGAGAAGGTTTTTGCTCAAATTTCTGGGTTTATAATGGGTGTGTATTGCTGAGATGTTTGTGCTAGAGTGGATGACATCATCAGCTAGAGTGAAACGAGGAGAGAAAAAATCTGTCAAAAAATAAAGCGGAAACTGCTCATAATGACATAAATTTCACCTACAGACATAATTTAGATGGCATTAGGAAAATTTGTCTTCTCACTCAGATGATCTGCTAAAGCTGTCAGTATTATTATAGTTTTGGCGTCAGACACAAAAAGATTCGCCACCAACACCCATCCACAGCCATAGACTCCCATGGTAAAAAGGGAGGAATTTCTGGAGAGAGAGAAAGCAAGAAGTAACCTTTCTTGAATCGATTTTAATAGGTCACATTTCTTCATTTTACACACAAACTATATCTAAACGTCGAGAGGAAGGCCTCAAGATGCCCAAAATTAAGGTGGTTCAATGATTAAATGCGGTTTTCTCTAAATCCTTCCTGTTCGAGGCATGGTCTCAGCATTTTCTCTCTCCCTGTCTTGTGACATTCAAACAGGTGCAGTAACTGTAAGCGGCCATTTAGCAGTTAATGGCAGTTAATTGAACTTCTCTGTGTAAAATGACGAGAGGGAGGACAGCAGCACAGCTAGCGCGTTAGCGCTAGCCACTAACTGAAGCGTGATGTGAGAATAAGAGTTATTTAGCGCTCGCAGTTAGCACTCGCGGTTAGCGCGCTAGCTCGTGTTACTTATCACCTTCAGCTCACGCGTTAGCATCGCCGCTAGCTCCGCTAACATCGCCTTCTTCGCGTTAGCATCGCGCTAGCTCCCGCTAATAGCCCGCTTACTCCTTCACTGCTCGCCGCTAGCTCCAGCTAACAACTAGTAGTTAACTGCATTAGCTTTCCAGGCTAGCATAGCTACTTGTATGTTAATGTTAACTGCTAATGTTGACCAAGATACTGGTTTAGGTTGAGGAGTTGCTATGTTTACTGCAATTTATTACTTTAAATTCATAAGAAAACATTTGATAAACATGTATTAAAGAGTTAATGTTTAATTTTATGGTAAAAGATAAAATATAAGTTACAATTTCATTAATAGGAGTACACATGTAACCTGTTATATTTGGTTTACTCATTTCAGGTTTATGACCTGTGGTCGCCTGTGGTCATTTGCAATGAAAATAAAAAGACCAGGATAAAACACAAGTTATTGTTCCAGTGTGCTTCTTGTTAAGCCTTTTGGGCTGAATTTAAAAAATCCAGAGCAGTTTGTGTTTAAATCTGCTGTTGCTATGCCTATGATGTGACATATATCAGTCATCTAATTTGACAGTGAATCCAGCAGGCTGTGTTAAATCACAACATAATTTGTAGCCACTAAAATTAAAGACATGCTAATTGCTAACATTAAGCGGCCATTTTAGCAGTTATTGGCACAATTTGAACTTGTCTGTCTAAAATGACAGAGACAGCAGAGAGCTAAGCGGCGTTAGGCGCTAGCCACTAACTTGACAGACAATAACACAGGCAAAGCTCAAGCAAGACATTTTCTGTATTCATCAATCTGCTTTGTTTGTGTTTAAATCTGTTGACAGTGGATCCAGCAGGACTGTGTTAATCACAACATAATTTCTAGCCACTAAAAATTAAAGACATGCTAATTGCTAACATTGGCGGCCATTTTTAGCAGTTATTGACACTTAATTTGAACTTGTCTGTGTAAAATGACAGACAGAGACAGCAGAGCAGCTAGCGCGTCAGCGCTAGCCACTAATTTCTAGCCGATAAAAATTAAAGACATGCTAATTGCTAGCGCGTTAGCGCTAGCCACTAACTGACAGACAGTAACGGAAACACAGACAAGCACACGTGCAGAGACAGACAAGACAAACACACCACACACACACACACACACTTAACAACTTGCACAAACTTTGTACTACAGAGTTTTGTAGGACATTACTACTACACTGACCTTCTACAAGCTTTGTAGTAAAGACATGCTAATTGCTAACATTTGCAGCTAATCCTTGAATTAGTGGCTAGCGCGTTAGCGCTAGCTGCTCATGTGTGTAAATAAACATGTTAAATATTACTATTTGAGGTGTGCTTTTTCAATAAAGACCCCCGGCAACAGTCCACTCGGCACTTCAAAATTTCCGCGGGAATTTTCTAGTTATTATTATTATTCATTTTCCGCCCTTTTTCGCCGAAGAATGCGGCCCGAACCGGCCAGAGGACCCCCAACAAATAATATATCAAAACGTGTGTTTTCACCCCGAATCCAATGCTTGTAAATGTGTAAGAAATTCGCGAAAAATTCGCGAATAACTTCGCGAAAAACTGCGAAAAATTTCCTATAGGAATGAATGGAAAACCCCGAAAAAAAAAATATTTCAACAGACATTTTCAAAAATGAACTGCTCTGGCATACTTTCACCGAGAGACTTCATTTAAACTTTAAAATGGAGGTACTCATGCCTTCTCTTCATTTATTCACGTCACTTATCGACACCTTTTACTGTTTTTAAACTATCGAGGCTCAAAGTTGAGCAGGCTTTTGCTCAAATTTCTGGGTTTATAATGGGTGTGTATTGCGCGGAATGTTTGTGCTAGAGTGGATGACATCATCAGCTAGAGTGAGCAGGAGAGAAAAAAATAAGTCAAAAAATAAAACGGAAACTGCTCCTGTGGCCACAAATTTCACACTACAGACATAATTTATAGATAGAAACGTAGGAAAATTTGTCTTCTCATGCAGATTTGTCTGCTAAAGCTGTCAGTATTATAGTTTTGGCGTCAGACACAAAGATTCGCCACCCACACCCATCCACAACCCCATAGACTCCCATGTTAAAAAGGGGGGGAAATTTCTGGAGGAAAGCAGAAGTAACCTTTCTTTGAATCGATTTTAATAGGTCACATTTCTTCATTTTACACACAAACTGCATATCTAGACGTCCAGGAAGGGCTCAAGATGCCCAAAATTAAGCTGGTTCAATGATTAGAAATACGGTTTGGCCAGAAATCCTTCCTGTTCGAGGCGTGGTCTCAGCATTTTCTCTCTCTCTCTCTGTCTTCCAACTGACATTCAAACAGGTGCAGTAACTGCCTGGCGGCGGCCATTTTAGCAGTTATTGGCACTTAACTTGAACTTGTCTGTGTAAAATGACAGACAGAGACAGCAGAGAGCTGGCCACTAATTTCTAGCCACTAAAAATTAAAGACATGCTAATTGCTAACATTAGGCGGCCATTTTAGCAGTTATTGGCACTTAATTTGAACTTGTCTGTGTAAAATGACAGCGCGTTAGCGCTAGCCACTAACTGACAGACAGTAACACAGACACAGAGAGACAGACCGACACAGACAAGCACACGCGCAGAGACAGACAAGACAAACACACCACACACACACACACACACACACCTAACAACTTCCACAAACTTTGTATTACAGAGTTTTGTAGGACATTACTACTACAATGACCTTCTACAAACCTTTTAGTAAAGACATGCTAACTGCTAACATTTGCAGCTAATGCTAGAATTAGCGGCTAGCGCATTAGCTCATGTGTGTAAATAAACATGTTAAATATTACTATTTGAGGTGTGGTTTTTCAATACAGAGCCCCGGCAACAGTCCACTGGGCACTTTCAAAATTTCCACGGGAATTTTCTAGTTTGTCTTACTGTAGTGCCTTATCTCCTAATGTTGTATATAGTTTCCACATTTGAACTGATACCTTTCTACATTTTTATATTTTTTATATTTTTATTGTATATATTACTTCATATATGTATTAAGTTTCTGTTGACCACGAGAGAGCCTTGCACAAGAATTCCTATGTGTTTGGACTGTGGTTTGTTCACAAATGGCAAATAAAGAACCTTGAACCTTGACGTAGTCAGGTAGTAATCCAAATAAATCACCTGTGCATTCTAGAGAACTGAAATCTTTCTGCACATCCCCTGAATTGTAACAAAAAGTTGCCTAACTGCGACCATTGATGGTTTTAAAAGTAGTGGAGTACATTACATAGTGTTATTCATAGTTATTTAAGTAAAAGAACAATTACAGATTAATAAAAGTACAAGTACGCCCCAAATATGACAGTAAGGTGAGTAGATGTAATCCGTTACTTTCAGCCCTCAAGTCTTTCTAATATGTCAGCGTGGAGTCAGTGAAGTGGCATCGTGCCCTTATGGAAATGTGTCCCTATGAGGCCCCTCCCTGTCCCGGTGACATCATCCAGGGCTCTGCTGCGTTGCTCCAGGAGAGCACGGTACATGTAGACATGCTCAACTAACGCTACCGGGAGAACTCGACAGAAACTGCGACTGCTGCTCGGCTACTATCGATTTCTTCATGACAAAAAGAACTACCAGGTAAAGGTACCGTTTCTCGTCGTCTCCATCTTGCTTTGGGCGGCAAATACGCCTTTTCTGTTCTCAGTCAGATCATATGTTTTAGTCGCTACACCTGGGAGCGACGCTTTTCATCCTCAAGCCAAAAAATGAGCTGCAACTTTTTCCACCGTGGAAAATGGAGCTAAAGTGTTACATGTTTGGGGCTGTAGGTCAGAACGGTTAACCAGTACCGAAGTGGTCTAGTTTGAATTTCCAAGTCCTGAATGTGTTCACACTTTAACCGGCTGCTTACATTTTCTTCTCTTTTTCTGTGACGCTGTTTGTTGAACCGTTTTGCGTCTGAGAGCCTTTCTGTGGGTGGAACTGTATCATACCTGCCGTAAAACTACCTTAACAAAGCCGCGGCTCTGCTGTGTTAATGTTATGTTAATGTTATCAGCTTTTTAAAATAAGTCGTTTCAAGTTTAGCGTTTCCGCTTGTAGCAGTGTTATAACCTGATGGTCCGTTAGCTCTTAGCGTGACGCTAACATGGTGCTCTGTCTGTCTGTACCTCGACTGTTTCTGTGGGTGACACTAGTTGCCATGGCATTAAATAATACAACTCCACTGATTTCATCCTTGTTTATCGTGGACTGGCTCTGCATGGATCACAGGGTCTGCAGAACTGCTTCAATTTAAACTGGTTACAGCCAGAGTCGCCCAAATAAATACAAAGAAGGGGATGAGAAATAATGGGCTGAAATCATTAGTTGATTACTCAATTAACATAATTATTTGGGGACATTTTTAGTAGTTCATTCTTTTTATAAGAAAAAATAACAACAAAAGTATCTCAGTTTCTGCCTCTCAGATGTGAATATTTGCTCTTCTATGACAGTGAACAATTCATGGACTTGATTCATCAAGAAATTAATCTGTAGTTTCATGAATCATGAAAACGGTAGTTTGTACATTGTGTAATTTTTATATACATAGAATTTTAACTCACTGTCACCGCTACCTGGTCCAGTGTCTGCAACACTGTTTTGGGTCATCCTGCATCTCAGAAGCATGTTTCTGAGATGTTTTGCCTACTTGTTAATTTGCCCAGATTTGGTAATTTTCTCTTGATTTGTGGCAAAGAAGGCTACTTAGTCATATTGTTTCCTTGTTGACTATTTTTACTATTGGCATTGCACAGGGTGTATTATTTTGACAACTGACTGGACTCTCTATGCTGATGTCTCCTTGGAGCAGAGATTATCTAGAAGGGTTACAGTCAGCTCTGGTAGCTGCATTGGAGCTGGAACACGTGCCCGGTGGAATCAGGCAGGAACTTGACATTAGCTGTCAACATATGAGGGCAGAATCTAAATCTACCTGCACTTAGTACTTATTTAGGTACTACACAACAATTTCCTGCCAAAAAGTAATAAAACTGAAATAAGCTTTAATGAATGAGTCCAGAAGTAAAATTAGTTTGATGTGAAGTTTCTCATGTACTGAAGAATGGTGAGGAAAATAAGAATAAGTCCCATACTCTGTTTGAAGTAAATCCTGCACATGTAATTTGTTCCATTCCATACAGTTCTCATATTCTTTTAAGCCATGTTGTATGACAGATTTAAATAGAGATACATAATCCATTTTAGTGAACATCATGTATGCCTCATCATACAAAAACAAAGTTCAATATTGACCTTCAATGCTGACAGTAGATAAAATAATATTCAGTTAAGGTCCACAGACAATCTTTTTCTATTTTCCCCCAGAGCTTTCAATTACATCTGATGGTCTTCTTAAGCAGATAGAATTCACTTAGTTGCTATGGAGATAGCTCAGAGTTTATTAAAAGGTAGGTCTAGCATGTTCAGGGGGCATAACTGGTACAAGGATTGGATGATGAGGTGCCACCGTAATCATACTATTGTCCTTTAAGACCAGACTGGAACAGTAAATCAAAGAGTACAGCTAGTCTCTGCTTGTTGCCTGGCAACCTTCCACATCTAGGCTAGCTGTTTCCTCCAGTTTTCAGTCTTTATGCTAAGCTAAGCTAATTGCCTCCTGACTCCAGTTCCATATTTAAAGCATCTGACTCTCAGAAAGAAAGCAGATGAATATATTTCTCAAATTCTTAAAATATTCCTTTAAAAGACAGATTTAAACGGCTCCTGTTATTCTGTATTTTGTCGTTGTCCTCAAAGACCAAAGATCAGTAATTTCTCAGTTCAAATTTCTCAGCTCCAGTTCTGATTAAAGACGTGAAACTGACGTTCTGAAACAGAAATGTTGATATCATCGTAATATGTACAATATATAAATATTTTGTAAATCATTTCTTTCCATTCCTGTTTTGTGGTTCACACTTAGTGTGATTGTTCTCACTGTATGCTTTGTACAATTATGGTTACAAAGAAAATCTAATATTGTGATACATTAGAGATACAATAGACAGTATTGAAAGTAGTGTCTAATGATCTACAATTAGAAAGATGCCATCTAGAGTGGCTGTGGCTCAGGAGGTAGAGCGGGTCATCCACCAATCGGTTTGATCCCTGGCTCCTCCAGTCTGCATGTCGAAGTGTCCTTGGGCAAGATACTGAACCCCAAAGGTGTCCATCAGTGTCTGAATGTGTATGAACAGTTAGCTCCATCAGGAACATTTCTATTGAAGGCATGGAAACAGGGTTTATTTTACAGCTATATGCCAAGTAAAGCAACAGTGAACACACCTGGTTGGTACCACATTAGAAAGGTCATCAACAGAGAGAGAGACAGGTTGTGTTCTATTAGAGACCCTTCAGAAAGTTTCTTTCTGGTATTGTAACAACCTTACATGGCACAGTTGTAGGATTCCCTGCCCCCATTTTCCCAAACACAGCCCAGGGCAACCCTAGTCCACTTTACTTGTCATCCTGGAGCTGGGTCCTCCCAACCCCCCTTCCTTCATGCCCTGCCTTAGCCAAGAGTGAGTGTTCACTGCCTGTGAGTCATCTCTACCTGTTATCAGAGAGGAAACACACCTTTATCAGTTTGTTTTGCATCTAGTTTGGAACAGAATGCTCCATGACAGAATGTGAATGTTAATCTCCCTCCATTTGTGTTTGAAACATAATTTTAAACATGGCTCATTTCCCCGTTCATGACAACTGTACTGTGCATTATAAAGACACAAAATATAATTCAACAAGCTGTCTTGGTTAGTCTTTCCGCTGTTCCAGTAATCACCAACTCTGAAAATGTTGAAATTCTCAATTCACTGTGTTTTTTATGAACATATTCTGTTTGTCTGGTGGCTTTAAAGAGTGACTTCATTTCTCCATCTGAAAGGACTGTCTGACGGCAAAGTAATTTGAAATATAGTGTGTCCACGACAAGGGAGAAGTCAATCAGTGTTGTGATCTGTTATGCCTACACAAGTCACATTTCCAATAGCTTTAACAGTTTTCACAACAATCAGCAGAATAAATGTTACTTCTGAATGTTTACTTCAAACAGCCTGAATGGCTGCAACCATCTCATCCACAGTTGTTGCCATTCTGTAGCTAATTGTTGGTCGCCTATTTATAAGGATGTTGTTTTGGTCATATTGTCATATGGTCATATTGCAGCTCCATTTTTCTCAAATTTGTGATGATACAAGATAAAATCCCAGAATGGCAGTTTAACATGATCTCTAATCGCTGTCAAAATATGATAAGTTGTCCCTTCTTTCTCCTTCTTCATTTGAATGACGCATGATTTGATTTGGAGGGCTGCATTCCTCACATTCCTCCTCACTTTATCCCTGCAGCCATTCTACCTTAGTATGTTTATGTTGTCAAGTAAAAGAATGAAGGATGGTTGCAGCTGCTGCAGCACTAACAAAATGACCAGAATAGATTTGTGGTTGCAGAAGAAGAAAATCTAACAGTGTAGAGCATGCAGAATATACAGTATACAGGGCCAGTCAAAGGTTTGGACACAGCTTCTTATTAAGTGTTTTTACTTTGTATGTGTGGAGTGGCTGCTTTTCCTTCACTCATGTCTTCCCAAACCAGATAAAACCAGGAGGCCAGGTCATGTGCTGCAGCACTCCCTCACTCTCCTTCTTGGTGATACAGACCTGTGGCAAGTCTGGTGCCACTCGCATAGCTCCAGAGACACACTTAGTTTCCGTTTAGAGGATACTTTATTCTTGTGGGTTAGGCTACACACCACAAAATACCACACAGTCATTCGCCAGCGTCAGGTTTCTTTAGCCACCGTCTGCTCATGTGTGTTTCAGTATCTCCTTCTCCTCCTTCCAGGTCCAGCACACTACTAGAAGGGAGAGTGATTAGTCAATAGGATGCAGGTGTGACAGTCACTCTCACCTGGTGCTGCTCTCCTAGCCGTCTCCACACGTCTCTCTCCCTGCAGCTGATGCACCACCCCCCTCCACAAGACCTTACAGAGCCTGCAGGTGTGTTTTGTTTCATTGAAAAACAAATTGTCATCCCACAAAGCTCAAACCGGATGGGATGTTGTTAGGGATGCACCGATTGTGAAATTCTAGGCCGATACTGATACTGATGTTTAAAATAACAACTTGGTCGATGCCGATACAGGTACTGGTACATGGAATAAACAAAGTGAGAACACACACACACAGGTAGATTATCAGAGTTTAGTCCGTAAATACCCTGTGCAAACTGCCGGCTGTAAAAACAGAGACTAGCGAAAACTAGCGAAACTAAGTAACTACGTAGCATATTTACACATGTAGAAGCATATTTAGAAGAACATACACCGGGAAAATGGCCAAATCTGAGCAAGTAAACAAAGTCTGGCGGGCTAAACGCTTCTGAAACTCTCCATGCGACATGTAAATCAACATATAAACATCATCCACCGCCATCGTTGAATGTCGTCTTTATTTGCCGATGGCAGTCAAGGAGGCGAACATCGGCCAATACCGATGTTCATCCGATGCATCGGTGCATCCCTAGATGTCACCAAGAAGGCCTAATTCACACTTTCAGTCTCCTCTGAAGTTGATGTTGAGATGTGTCTCTACTTGAACTCAACTGTCAAACATTTATGTCGTCTCTAATCTGATGTTTCATTAATTGGTCATTTCTGAGACTGGTAACTGAAATTAATGGGACTGTATCACTTTTACACTACAACACATTCACACACATTCCATTGGTTTCCATGCAAGGTGCCAACTGCTCACCAGGCAGGAGTTAATCACATTCAGACACTGATTCAGGAGCAATTTGGGGTTCAGTATTTTTGACAGATTAGTGGACAATAACACTGCAAGTCTGAATTTATGACCTGTAAGGCAAGAATACTTGCACAGGAGTGTGTGTGCAGCAACCTCTTAGGCTGTGAAATTAAGCCAACTTTTGACCAATCAACTGCTACGGCAAATATAAAACCCACCCGGTTACACTGTGGGAAGCACTGCAGCTGGTCCTCAGTCTATACAGTGACTTCATGTACCTGCATGGTTAAAAAATGTCACTGATTTTGATTTTGACTGTAGCAGTAGTTAAAGTACTGAAGAGAATTTGTTAACAAAGACTCTGCATAACTTGACATAAACAAAGTGTTTGTTGTTTTGTCTCAGGCCAGACAGTTGTATGGACCTCAAGTGATCACAAGGATTTCTGGCTGCAGACTTCAAACAGTCAGACAGTCAGAAAAGTGTGAAATAATGAATGTGACAAAGCTGGGATATGATACATCCTTTAAATGGGCAAATCAATCAGGGTTTGTTGGATTTGATTTTTATTTTATTAGATGCAAAGTCAAACTAACTAAACCAATTTATTTGTAGGAATACTACTTCACAGTATTTCACAGCCTATTTTCTACAGCAACCTGTGTTCATCACTGTGGTGTGGTGTTAAACAATTGATTGATCGACAAAAAAATTAATTATCATTTATATTTTGAGTTATCAAGCACACAAGACAAACATTTGGTGGTCCTACCTTCTCTGGTGAGGATTTGCAGCTTTTTTGTACATAATGTAATTGCTTTATTTTAACCAAAAGATTCCACTATTGAACTATGGAGCTACAAAGTCTACACTCAGAAAGTAAAAGTCTGGTATTCCTAAGGGATGCACTGATTTTGGCTGATACCGATATTAATATTGTTGTTATGGCTGATAACCGATATTTACCGATACTGATGTTAAAAAATAAAGTTTCTGATATGATTAGACTGAAAAATCATGCAAACTGAATTTTTGAATGTCTTCCTTTATTTTGAAAATGTGTCTTACTTCCAAATAAAAAGGTTACAGGGCTACCATAAAACACAAGTCTGTTTTTACAACCAGCAGTTTGCATGGGGTATTTTATTTTGAAAATGCAGCAGATTCTCTTTGCTTTTTCTGTGCCTGGCTTCTGCCCGCTCGAGGTGGTCTGTGTAAATTGACGCATGCTGCTCGCATCAAGCTTTGATACACTGACTAGAATGGCCACGAATTACTTGTGATGACGCACACGCAACGCACCACAGACGGGCCTGGTGGGGTTTGGACGTTACACCCCACAGTCCTGTGCTGCATTTGCATCACTGACACTGTCATGTAAATGGTAAATGGACTGTACTTATATAGCACCTTTCTAGTCTTCCAACCACTCAAAGCACTTTACAGTACGTATCTCATTCACACACATTCATACACTGATGGCATTGGCTGCCATGCAAGGTGCCAACTGCTCATCAGTTTGAGGAGTTAACCATTCATACACACTCCGATGGCACAGCAGAGCTTCGGGAGCAATTTGGGGTTCAGTATCTTGCCCAAGAACACTTCGACATGCAGAGTGGAAGGGATCGAACTGCCGATCATCTGATTAGTGGACGACCCACTCTATCTCCGAGCCACTGCCGCCCAAACAAATACCGCATGACCAAATCCCCCTCCCTCTCCCTTTCCCGACACACATACACAAACAGCAACGAGACAGATATTAACACTGGTTGTTAATATTGGCCCTGTTTTACTCATCGGACTGATGCCGATATGTGAAAAAATGACGAACATCGGCCGATACTGATATTAATGCCCATATATCATGCATCCCTAGTACTCCTATATATATATTCATTTATCTTGCTCTTTGTAGACACATTTACATATTTTGTTCTTTTATTTATTCAACATATGACAAGAAATTACCATCTCTTATTCTTGTTAAGTTGTGGTAGTTGTTCAAGCTTATGACTTCCAAATGTTTCAACAGCAAAATGTCAGCAGCAGACACAGTGTCCTCTGCGGTGTGGCTCCACCTCGCTTCAAGACTAGGGATGGGAATCGAGAAGCGGTTCTTGTTGAGGACCAATTCCGCGTGTTTCAATTCCATGGAGTTGTTTGGCAGTTTATCTAACGATTCTCTTATCAATTCCAGAAAGCACGAATTACGTCACGTAACTTTCGCAAGTTTCGCACGTGCAGTGCAATCAGTAGTAAACAATGGCACCCACTCGGTTCGAACGCTCCAAAGTTTGGCTGCATTTTACCAAAAAAGATGGCAACAGGGCGACTTGCAATCATTGCAAAGTGGAGATAACAGCGGCGGGAGGGACCACAACGAACATGCAGAAACATTTGCGCACACAACATGCAATATTTTTAAATGAATGTTGTGTTTTTCACACGCTTTGGACTGGAGATGAATCTCAACCTAGCAGTAGCGGCAGCAGCGAGGCTATGACTACCTCTGCAGTTACTGCAGAAGGTAACTCTGGTAAATAACACAGTGCCTACCATGTTAGCGTGGTGTGCTACTTTGTAAAACATGCTATAACAGTTAACATTAAACGAATGCCTTCTGCATTACATTTATGTTTGATGCTGATCAAACTGTTTGTTCTCCTTTTTTTCCCAAATGAGAATCGATAAAGAATCGAATCGTTAAGCAGAATCGATAATGGAATCGGAATTGTAAAAAATCAATTCCCATCCCTATTCAGGACAGGAGATACTAGAGCTTTGTTTCCAAACATCTGAGGCCTCTGCAGTGTTGATTCAGTATTGGACTGTTTGTCCTCCTAAAACCTGATGACCTTGCATGTAAAAAATGAGGCAAGGCTGGTAGCACTCAAAATAGGGATGTCATGCTGCTGTTATGGCATGTCACAAAGATCCAGTGTCTGGGACAAATCTGGGACAGTAGAGAAACTTACCGTTGCAAAAGCATGTGACTGCTAGCTCATTGAATCCGTCATGCTCAGTCTTGGGAAGCTGTATTAAACATATGACCCAACTCTGATTTCTCATTTACCAGAAATATTGCATTTTTGTGCTATTTTAGCTCAGAGAAGGTGTATCCATCAAGCTAGCAGCAACAGACCTAAGGGCAGCTGTCTCTGATGACAATGTCAAATCAAATCAAATCAAATTTTATTTATATAGCCCAAAGTCACAAAACACAGTTTGCCTCAGAGGGCTTTACAATCTGCATTCATATTCAGTAATCTGTTTATAGAGATTAATATTTTCCCTAACATATCGTACCCTTGGTGAACAAAGCAAGGTATGTTGCTCTTGCCTCTATCTACATATTATGTGTTTACAGGAATATATTGCTGCTGTGGTTCATGTTCTTGACAGCATTATATAAAGTGATAGTTTCCCTATGGAGTATTTTGTAGTTCTGAAATTCTACAAGCTTAATTAGGGATACACCGGTATGAAAATTTTGGCTGATTTACCAATATCGATGTTAAAAAATAAAAGTTTCTGAGATGATAAAATTTTGTCCAGACTGAAAATCATGCAAACTGAGTTTTTGAATGTCTTCCTTCATTTTCAAAACGTGTTTTACTTCCAAATAACAAGGTCAGGGCTACCATAAAACACAAGTCCGTTTTTATGACCGGCAGTTTGCATGGGGAAAAAATGACGAACATCGGCCGATACTGATATTAATGCCCATACATCGTGCATCCCTAAGGTTAATATACATATTCAATGCACTCCATTTCTCATCAAACATTTTTTTATATTTTGAAACCTGCTGGTTTCTTTGCACGTTAACCTCCTTCATTTCAGAGCATGTTAACAGAAAAGCCTGTGTATCATATGTGAGACTATATGCTGCTTATATTCCTTAAAGTTTTAGTGTTTTATTGACTGTGACGTGAGAAGGTTCACCTTGTCCTATTACTGAAGGAGACTATTCTGTGCAATCCATAGACTGTAAAAAAACATGGACGTTGGCTCCATCATGTCACCCACAGGTTTCTGAAGAATTCGTGTGAGGTCAGTGAGGGCAGCTCTGCCTGTCGCCATCTTGACGGTCCTGCCTCTGCTGCAAAGAGGTGGACTAATTATGTAGAAGCTTTTTTAGCTAGCCTCAAATTCTAGAAACTACAGTTTCTGGCACTTTTACATTGCCTTAATTTTTCAGTCATGGAGGTGGCTGCTTGGGGTGGTCACTGTGTTTTTGTTCTTTTATTCAATTCCAATTCATTTAATTTTAACTAATATGAAATCTTAAAAACTATTGTTCTCAGAGAAATAGTTAGTGGCTGAAGGCTAAGTAGCCTCAATCTGTCATGTGAAGATTTTTTATATGAATAGTGGCATTAAGCTTACATGGCTCTCTCTCTCTCTCTCTCTCTCTCTCTCTCTCTCTCTCTCTCTCTCTCTCTCTCTCTCTCTCTCTCTCACACACTTGATGTTTTAAATCAGAAGGGCACATCTACTCACCAGTGGCCCAATCCACCCTGAGAGTAATGTCTGACTAGCTTGCAAACCCCTGGCAGCAATCCAGAAAGTCTGTAATTCATAGTTTGCTTGTTGTACAGAATTTATTCTGTTAGTCCATCCTGTAACTTAAGTACTCTGTGGATCCACCAGTAAACTGCTAGCTTCCAGGCTGGCCAGACTACAGGGAGACAAAACTCTGAAATTCCTTTGTAGGGTTGACTGATACCTTAAATATTATCTATTTCAGATTGTCTCATTCCTGCTCCAGACAATCATTACGTCAGTCTTTAAAATTTCACTTCTGATACGAGTGAAAGAGTAAATGGACAGTTGTCCTACAGAATAAAGCTTCCCTCAGATACAAGCTTTGTAGAGAACATTTGTTACTCATGAAAGGAACGTTCACCTCATCTGGTGGACTTTTGCAGCAAAGGAGTAAGAGGAGCTCTGGCAGTATGGACAGATGTTCAAACTGTTCATACCACCCACATTTTGATACAAAGCTGGTTGAAAATGAAAGTTTCCCTTTCAGCTACTGCTTATACCAGACCAAAGAAACACTGTACAGCAAAAGACACAATTTATTGAAGTGGGCAAATTTGGGTTTTATTTCTTGAATGAATGTTGTTGTTCCTCTTTGAGAAGTTACATGGTCATTCTTACACTGCGTGCACAATTATTAGGCAAGTTGTATTTTCGAGGATTAATTTTGTTATTGTACAACTACAGTGCTCTTGGTCAATCCAAAATGTTAACCAACCCTCAAACCTGAACATTTAAATAGTAAAAGTGAAGTTTTGTCTTTTTTAAGAGAACATCTATATGTACACCATTATTAGGCAACTATTAGTGCAGGATTATTATGCAACTAAATGAAAAACAAAGATTTTCCCATCACACTTGTTTATTTTCACCTGTTAAGGTGAGAATAATAAACAAACTCAAAATTTACAAATAAACATTTCTGAAATTTCAAAGGAAAAAAAAACTCTGACCAATATAGCCACCCTTCTTTTCGATACCAGTCACAAGCCTTCCATTCACGGAGTCAGTTTCTTGATCTGGTCAGAATCAACTTTTTGTGCAGCTGCAACCACAGCCTCACAGACACTCTTCAGGGAGGTGTACTGTTTACCTTCACTGTAAATTTTCTGCTTAAGAAGGGCCCAAAAGTTCTCAATAGGGTTTAAGTCAGGTGAAGAAGGGGGCCATTATTAGTACATCATTAGTTTTTCATCTTTAAGGCTCTTACTGGCCAACCACGCAGTGGAGTACTTTGATGCATGTGATGGTGCGTTGTCTTGCATAAAAATCAGTCTTCTTGAGAGATGCAGACTTTTTCCTGTACCACTGCTTGAAGAAAGTGTCTTCTAAAGTTACTGATCCAACCACGGGCCCATCCATCTGGTCTGTCAAGAGTCACTCTCTTCTGTCATCAGTCCACAAAACCTTTGAAAAATCTGTCTTCAGATATTTCTTGGCCCATTCTTGACGTTTCAGCTTATGTGTCTTGTTCAGAGGTGGTCGGGTTTCAGCCTTTCTTACCTTGGCCATGTCTCTGAACTGAACTGAACACCTTGTACTTCTTGACACTCCAGGTAGGTTGCAGTTGTGGAATATGGCAGCACTGGAGGATAATAGGTTCCTGGTAACTTCATGTTTGATTCCTCTCAAATTTTTGGCGGTTAATTTGTGTCTTTTCTTTTTTGCGACACGTTACTTGCGACCCTGTTGACTATTTGCAACAAAACGTTTGATGGTTCTGTGATCACGCCCCAATATCTTAGATATTTCAAGAGTGCTGCATCTGACAAACTTTTTACAATTTTTGACTTTTCAGAGTCAGTTAAATCTCTTTTTTGGCCCATTTTTCCTGCCTGAAGAATCTGCCTAATAATTATGCACACCTTGATATAGGGTGCTGCTCTCCTTAGGCCACACCCTCCCTCGTTACACAAATACACATCGCCTGATATGCATTAAATCCAATAAGCATTCAAGTTTATACAGCTTGGAGTTGGAAATTATGGATAAAATGATGATATCGTCAAAATAATCACTTGCCTAATAATTGTGCACACAGTGTAAACTATTTCAAATATTTCATAGTAATCTGTTCTTTCTCTTTTCCTCCATGCTCGATGTTCAAGCTGTGTCACTAGCATCGACTAGCTACTTTCACTACTTTTCTCAGCATTGCAGTGTTAGTGTCTCTGTTTTTAGTTTTCAGTAGCTTAGCTCTTTTATTGATCAAGTACCTGAGCAGTTCTGAAGCTAAAGCACAGCAGAGCTTTCTGCTGCAGTCTGATGATGAAGTGACATTCCTACCATACTCACATATGTGTAGCAAGCAGAAACATGTCTGCAGTATCAATCCTCTCTGCTTCAGGGGAATACA
Organism: Protonibea diacanthus; assembly: GCA_028641955.1. NCBI lineage: Eukaryota > Metazoa > Chordata > Actinopteri > Sciaenidae > Protonibea > Protonibea diacanthus. The sequence goes on from CM053986.1 coordinate 229,183, forward strand.
GATGTTCAAGATTGAGTTTATTTGGAACAGGCATTCAGGTGTTCCCAGTCACTGACCAAACTAAAACACCAACACAGTTCAGTGCAGTCTGCAAATATCAGCTACAGCTAACCAGCTAGCTACAATTCATTTACTGTCTATACGCAGAAACTGAAAAAAAAAAACACAAGCCTCTACATAACCAAAATATGATTTATAGGTTAGTAAAGGTTACTTTCAAAATGCCATTGAAATAGTAGTGCTAGTAGTAGTACACTATTTCTAGTACTTATGTGTTACAGCAGCCACCTGACATAAATCATAATACAAAAACAATTAAAGCTGCAAGTGGCATTGAACGGCCCTCGCGCATGTGTGCATGTTGACATGTGCACACGTCGGAAAAGTCAATCAGATGAAGTTCCTGGGAAGAGTTTGTTAAAACAGAACATAAGAAGCAACCACTTTTTTTCTCATAGGGTCAAATTTGACAAAATAGCCACGCCCACACCGTTTCATCAAAATTCATCATTTTGATAACTTTTCATAGTCAAGACCTTAAGAACACACACGCCAAGTTTCAAATAGATGGGATGAAATCCCTAGGAGGAGTTTGTTAAAATAGGTCACACACATTAGCCAGATTTGGGTCAAAGGGTCAAATTTGATGGAGCACCATGCCCACACCATTTGATCAAAATTCATAATTTTGATAACTTTTACTCAGGAAGTCTATATTAACGCACCTACCAAGTTTGAAGTCAATTGGATAAAATCCATAGGAGGAGTTAGTTCAAATATGACCCCTTCTCAACCAGCCCAAAACACCAAAAATAGTGATATTCATTCTTAAATATCTTGCTTCCTGTTAATTTGTCCAAAACTGTGGCGGTGCTGCCTCAAAGAATAGTTCAAGGGGGCGCTATAGAGCGATCTTGCCCTGCTGCATAATTAATTATGCAGCCGAAATTTGCATAATATTGGTGTTAACAACCACAAGAAGTTTCAGACAGCTCTGAGAAAGTATATGAAAGCCCAGCACTTTTGCCTGAAAATCAGCCAAAAAGTCAATGGAGTTACTAATGTTTTCAAAAAAATCTGCATTTTTGACTTTGACGGGCTGCTGTGTCTACATAGTTTCTCAAAACTTTTTGAGATTTTTGGAGGGGTTCTTCCCAAGGTTGTTTCTGATATTTTCACTCCAGCACCGTATGGTCAATATTGTCCGAGCAGGACGTCATCTCAAAAAGTGTTTTTTTTTCTATCGCCACTAGGAGGTGCTATGAAAATCACCAAATGTTGTCATGGAAATGTGTTCTAGGCCAGACTGCCATTATATATCACAGAGGTTTGAAGAAGATTAGAGTATTTTTCGCAAAGTTATAGCACATCAAAATTTCATGAAAACACGCTGAATTTCGTGGCCCTGCCCCTCCCACACAGTAAATCCAAAACTCATGATTTTGATAACTTTTCTATGTCAAGGCCTTAAGAACACACACGTCAAGTTTCAAACAGAAGAAAGCCATAGGAGGAGTTCGTTCAAATACGACCCCTGGAAATGACCCCAAAAACACAAAAATGCCAACTTTGAAACAAAATGGACGCCGTACACTTCGTTGTAGCCCAGGTCACCAAGAGAGTTTTTTGTAGGCCTGGGGGAGATACATGTTGCCACCGAAAGCCATGTCTCTGCGTGAAATTTTGTCAATGGCTGAGGCTCCGTACAAGATTTTGTAGGTGCCGCTGTGGAGCCATCTTGGTCCGAGCGCCCATGAAACTTCCGGATTCTAAAAATTTCAGCATACTTTACTAAAAAAAGAAAAATCCCAAGGATACAATAGGGCTTTCTCTGCCCGAACGTTGTTCGGCGCTTGGGCCCTAAAAAAGAAAAATCCTAAGTATACAATAGGGCTTTCGCTGCCCGAACGTTGTTTGGCACTCGGGCCCTAAAAATAAACATTTGAAATTCATTAGGGCCTCGCACCGCCAGTGTTCTGGCCCTAAAAAAAAAAAAAAAACCTAAAGACACAATAGGGCTTTCTCTGCTCGAGGTGCTTGGGCCCTAATTAATAGACAACAATGAAATATACCAATTAAAATCTGAATCTGAAAATATGGAATGATTACTAACCATATAATACACTGTTAGTTATGCAGTGTGAGGTTTCCTATTTTGAATCTCACTGACTTTAAATATGAGTATTTGTCATGTCTAGGCATTTCTCTTATTTAACTTTAAATCTCATAAAATCCTAGATCCTACCATTGTGGATACAGTATCAAATCTAATCTGTTTTCTACTGTTGAGTCTTGAGCATTCTTGTGGACTGTGAGTGAGCATATCAGAACAACGCTGTGAAGGCGGTGGTTTGAAGGAAATGTGGCAGGCACAGAGAGTCAGCAGAGATCTGACTGCCTCTCATCACAAAGGCATTTCCTCCTCAGCCACTTCCTGCCCAGGAGCAGTCATCCTTAAACTCACAGCAGAGACTTGGTCTGCACTGAGCAGTAATATGAAGCCAGTCTTTTGGTCATCAGGATGCTTTTTTTTTGCTGCAGGGTGAACATGGTTGTGACCTGCAGTGACCAGTTTTTTCTTCTGTACACATATACATAGAATACATTGTGAGTAACAGAATAAACTGAACATGATGTTTAAGCAGGAGGCAGATTCAGTTTAGTTGACACATAAAATCATTCAGGTCCATAAGCTTCTACAATTTGTTCAATTTAAAATAGTGTAAAATAGGGTCATAACATGAGTATATAAACTAAATGAAGTACTTCATTATGTGAATCACTGTTCAACCATCCAAGTTATCTGTATCCATATCTGTACTCGGAACGGGTATGGCTTAAACCATACGTGGGTGGGACTAACTTGAATTTGTTATTATGTCTGCCAGCATTCTCCACAAGTGACCATGTAGTTATCCTGCTGAGATTGAAGTATGTAAACAAACCTCATTGTATGCGCCCAGTGATGTGGTGGTCAGGAAATAGACCAATCGAAGGACGCCTTACAAAGTGTGCGCTTCATGATGCAGTCTGATAGATCGTCATTTGCTGCAGATGAGGGGACACATCTCATCACCCTCTTCCTTAACATCAGACGACCATAGGCCTGTGTCTTCAGTCTGTTCTGGCTGTTCTTCTACACACAACTGTGCAGCCACTCCATCCACCCACTATTTTCTGCTTATCTGGGCTCACAGTGCCTGCATGTTAAGCAGTGTATTTCAAATGTCCCTCTCCCCACTGTCCTGGAGGATCTTGAAGCATTCCAGCCACATGGGATATGTAAATTGTCCAATAAGTGCTGGGTCTGCAGTGGGGTCTCCCAGTTACTCCAAATTACCTACAAGATGTCCAGTACATATAGTATGTACCTGTTACTTTTAACTAGCTTAACTAGCTTGCTGTTCACATCAGGATTACTACTGTATTTTAAGACATTTCAATCGGTTTATAAATCATATGGGCATTTATTTATTCATGGTCTCCAAACTTTGAATCTTAATTATGTTCATTGTGCTACTTTCTACATTGAAAAAAAGAAGAGACAGATGAATGAAGGGACAACTTTTCCTGACAGTTCTCCTTGAGAACTGGGGTTATAGTTGGCACTTGGCTTATCGGACTGATTTGGACTGGTGTTGACAGTTAGGAAATAATAACTCGCTTTGGCTCAATGGATTTGAGAAACATTTTTATCTTCCTTTGCCTTCTAAAGGAGCGACTGTTAATCGATGCTGATGATTTGATGATTGTTAGGGCCCGAGGGCCGAACAGCATTCGGCCATCGAAAGCTCTATTGTATTCTTAGTATTATTCTTTTTCATTTTTAGAATCCGGAAGTTTCATGGGCGCTGGGACCAAGATGGTTCCACAGCACCACCTACAAAATCTTCTACGGAGCTTCTGCCATTGACAAAATTTCACATAGAGACATGCCCTTCGGTGGCAACATGTATCTCCCCAGGCCTACAGCATTGGTGGAGCAAGATGGCACTGTGCAGAGACGCAGCGGCTTATAGCTCTCCCTACTTGTGCACCTTTTTGTGTCTTTCGTGTGTTGTACGTCATTTGTGGACTTTAACAAACACTACAACCGCATGGACTTGCCGGACATTGGCTTTCAACACAAGATTTCTAGCGACTTCCATCGCACTCACAACATTCCGGATGAGATAGCGAGACCAGCGGGATCTCCATGGATTGTTATCGGGTGGATTGTACTCCGGGAAGAACAGAGGTGGGAGGCTCTGCATCTACGTGCATGAAGGTTGGTGTAACAATAGCACTGTACTGGGTAGACATTGTTCTCCTGACTTAAGAGTTCATGTCGGTGAGATGTAGATCCTTCTTTCTGCCTAGAGAGCTAGCTGCTGTTGTCATCACTGCAGTCTACGTACCACTGGACGCTAATGTAAAAACAGCTCTCTCTCTGCTGCTAAATGCCATCAGTAACCACCAGCGTGCCTATCCAAATGGTGTTCACATCATTGCAGGGGATTTTAATAAGGCAAATCTCAAATCTGTTTTACCAAAATTTCACCAACATGTGAAATGCCCAACAAGAGGGGAGAATACTCTGGATCTTGTGTATTCTAACATCAAGCGTGCATACAGAGCCATACCCCTCCCCCACCTCGGCCAGTCAGACCACCTACAGCCGACAAACAAAGCCCAAAAGACAGACCATTACCACCTGGCCTGACGATGCCCTCCCCCGACTGCAGGACTGTTTTGAACAAACACAATGGGAGGCCTTCAACCATGAAGACCTGGCTACATTCACAGACTTTCTTACATCAAGTACTGCATTGGAATGGTCACTGTGGAAAAGAGTATTCAGGTGTATCCAAACAAAAAACTATGGATGACTAGCCAGGTCCGCACACTCCTCCAGGCCCGTGACACAGCCTTCAGATCCGGTGACAGAGCACTATACACCACCACTCGAACCAACCTGAGGAGAGGCATCAACTACAGAGTCTGTGCTGCGACACCAGGGGACACAGATGTGGCACTGGCAGAGGAGCTGAACAGCTTTTTTGCCCGCTTTGAGTCCCAGGCACAGCACTCAGCCACACCACTCCAACCCCCACCACAACCCACTCCAACCTCTGGCACACCCCTTTCTGCCCCACTCGCTCTTGAGGTCGAGGACGTGAGATGGGTCCTCTGTGCCGTAAACTCCAGGAAGGCTACAGGCCCTGATGGGGTGCCAGGGAAAGTGCTTAAGGCATGTGCCGACCAGCTAGCACAGGTCTTCACTGACATTTTTAACCTGTCGCTGGAAAAAGCTGCATCCCAGCCTGCTTAAAATCTGCCATCATTATCCTGGTCCCCAAAAAGTCACCCATAACCAGCCTCAATGACTTCCGTTCTGTAGCACTCACCCCAGTCATCACCAAGTGCTTTGAGAAACTGGTCCTGAAACACATCAAATCCTGTCTCCCCCCTACCCTGGACCCGCATCAGTTTGCATACTGGTCTAACAGATCCACTGAAGACGCAATAGCCACCGCCCTCCACTATGTGCAGAGTCACCTGGAGAAGCAGGGGAGCTATGTCAGGATGCTCTTTATCGACTACAGCTCAGCTTTCAACACCATAATACCGGACATTCTGATCCCCAAGTTAGCCAACCTGGGGCTCCTACTATCCACCTGCTGATGATTAAGGACTTTCTAGTCAACCGACCACAACAGGTGAAACTGAGCCATAACCTCTTATCCGCCCACACTCTCAGCACTGGCTCCTCCAGGGCTGTGTGCTGAGCCCACTTCTCTACTTACTCTAAACGTACGACTGCAGTCCCGCCCACCCAGAGAACATCATTGTCAAATTCGCTGATGACACAACGGTGGTGGGGCTGATAACAAGGGGGAACGAGGTGGCCTACACAGATGAGGTCCTGAAACTTGGTGAGCGGTGTGCATCCAACAACTTGGCACTGAATATCACCAAGACGAAGGAACTCATCCTGGACTTCCGGTGGAACAGAGCCACCCCTGACCCGCTGTACATCAACGGCGGACATGTGGAACGTGTGGAGTCCTTCAAATTCCTTGGAGTCCACATCTCTGCTGACCTCTCCTGGTCAGTCAACACCTCAGCCATGGTCAAAAAGGCCCACACTTCCTGAGGGTGCTCAGGAAGGAGCAACTACACATGAGCCTGCCGGTGACCTTCTATCATTCCACCATCAAGAGCATTCTGACCTATGCTGTGTCAGTGTGGCACTCCAGTTGCACACAGGCTGACAGGAAGAGACTGCAGAGGGTGACCAACACCGCACAAAAAATCATTGGCTGCCCTCTGCCTTCCATAACTTCCATCTACAACTCCCGCTGTCTCAGCAGGGCCATGAACATTCTAAAAGACAATACCCACCCCGGTTTCCATCTCTTCAACCTGTTGCCTTCCGCTGTCACCACACTGAACTCAAATTGGCACTGAAAGCTGTCATATTTTGCAATGGCATCACTATTACTGCACCTTGCCACTTTACACTCAGGTCTGTTTTACCTGTATATTTGTCTGTCTGTTTTACCTGTTTTGTCTGTCTGTCTGTGTATTTAGTTTAGTAGGTTTTTTTCTTATAGTACATTATTTACAATTTGCGCTGTGTTCACTTTTAAGGAGCTGCTTTAAATCTCATTGTACTTTCTAATGACAGTAAAGCCTTTATATTCTATTTCAAAAAAGTCTCTTGGTGACCTGGGCTACAACGAAGCGTATGGCGTCCATTTTGTTTCAAAGTTGGCATTTTCATGTTTTTGGGGTCATTTCCAGGGGTCGTATTTGAACTCCTCCTCCTAGGGCTTTCATCCTATCTGTTTGAAACTTGGTGTGTGTGTTCTGAAGGCCTTGACAACTTAAGTTCCCGTTTAGTTTAATGAATACTTTACAGTTTGATGATGTCCATGTGATGTTTTCATCAGATGCTCATTGATGTATTGGCGTATGACCAGGATTTGATACGGAGCCCGGTCACAATCACAAAATTGTAAAATTACGTATTTCAGGGGTCTCGGACATGGGCGTATAAAAATGGTTCTACAGCGCCACCTAGATGTATGTTTTCGGTGCAGTTTTATGGCTTGTTCTCCCATGGCCACTGCAGTGAACTGAAGTATGGAAATCGGCTTACGCTGCCTCAACATGATGCAATGTGCATCAGGTTCTGCTGCCAACTGAAAATGACCACTTCATGGCCCACGCACAAGAAATGTGTTGGGCAAGGGCAGACATAACAGTTTGATACTTCTATCAGTCAGATGCAGCAGTTGCACTACAGAGCTTCCCTCCTCCTCCTGCTGCAGACAGTTTGGAGGAGGTAGGAGGGACCAGCAGGCAGCCTGAGGCCGACTGAATTTTAGCAGCATTGACAGCACTGGATCTGCACTATTTAACTACTCTGCAGAAAAAGAGCAGCAAACAAAAGATATGACCAAATTACAGCCGCAAGCGGCGTTGAACGGGCCCTTGCGCATGTGCGCACGTTGGGTAAGTTTTAAGTCAATCAGATGAAGTCCCTGGGTGGAATTTGTTAAAACAGAACATAAGAAGCAACTACTTTTTTCTCATAGGGTCAAATTTGACAAAATAGCCACACCCACACCATTTCATCAAAATTCATAATTTTGATAACTTTTCATAGTCAAGACCTTAAGAACACACACGCCAAGTTTCAATTAGATGGGATGAAATCCCTAGGAGGAGTTTGTTCAAATATACCATATGCAGGGGGCAAATTTGGATCAAATGGTCAAATTTGATGAAGCGCCACGCCCACACTGTTTCATCAAAATTGATGATTTTGATAACTTTTACTCAGGAAGTCTATATGAATGCATAAAATCCCTAGGAGGAGTTCGTTCAAATATGACCCCTTGTCAACCAGCCCGAAACACCAAAAATGGTGATTTTCATTCTTAAATATCTTACTTTCTGTTACGTTTAACCCATTGCTCCAAGAGACTTTTTTTGTAGGTCTTGCCATGTTCTACAAATTGGCTGAGATTTTATAACTCTATGTCCAAAACTGTGGTGGGGCTGCCTCAAAGAAAAGTTCAAGGGGGTGATATAGAGCGACTTTGTCCCGCTGCATAATTGCTTATGCAGACGAAACTTGCATAATTTTATTCTTAATAACCAGAAGAAGTTTCAGACAGCTCTGAGAAACTATATGAAAGCCCAACACCTTTGCCTGAAAATCAGCCAAAAAGTCAATGGAGTTAAAAAAAAAAAAATCAGCGTTTTTGACTTTGTCGGGCCTCCGTGTCTACATAGTTTCTCAAAAACTCACCATTTTTGGAGGGTTTCTTCCCAAGGTTGTTTCTGATACTTTCACTCAGTTTCAGCACTGTACGGTCAGTATTGTCTGAGCAGGACGTCATCTCAAAAAAGTGTTTTTTCTGTCATCACTAGGAGGCGCCTGAAAATCACCAAATGTTGTCATGGAAATGTGTTCTAGGCCAGACTGCCATTACATATCAAAGGTTTGGGGAAGATTGGAATATTTATCGCAAAGTTATAGCACGTCAGAATTTCATGAAAACACACGATCTTGGTCTGAGCGCCCATGAAACTTCCGGATTCTAAAAATTTCAGCATACTTTACTTTAGTTTTTAGTTTCGTGAGTTTTCGAGCACGTTTAGCCCCTCAAAAATGCCCCCGAAGAGGCACCGAGGGGAGAAAAAAAAAGGGGGGGGGGAAAAAAGAAGAAAAATCCTTAGGATACAATAGGGCTTTTGCTGCCCGAATGTTGTTCGGTGCTCGGGCCCTAGACCCTAATTGTCTTCTCACAGTACTCCAGTAGTCCACTGCATCAAAGTCTGGACAATAAGGAGACTGTTCATTGCATAGAGCAGTAAAAGGAACAACTACAAAAAATTCAAAAGAAATTTTGAGTGTGCCTGACTCTGGACGGGTCGCCCCATACATTATTATTGACACTGCAGTGGCACAGAGACTTCATCAAAGTTAGTCAAAGGCAGGCTTGAGGTTGCCAAGCAACTAGGGTCAGCTGCAGGTCAGAGTAATTAGTCGCAGGTGTGCGCATTCACTCTGTCTCTCCCACTGAGACACAGAAAGTCTTTGAATGAAGCCCCTCGAAGAGGCGGCTAAACATGCCAAACGGTGTGTTGTATCCAAAAGCCGAAATAACCCTGAGTGGGGGAATCTTGTTGACCAGTTCTGTACCCAGTTTGAGAGGTAAATGTTAAAAACTCTGGCCTGGGTCGTCTGGTAAAGAGCAGGTACTCCCTGCCCTTCTGGAAATTTCTCCTCTCAAATTAACATGGGAGTAAGATGCTGCTGCATCTTTGCGTCTCCCGCCAAAACTATACATCTGACAGCTTCAGCAGTGTTATCACTGCGACGGCAAAAAATTTTCCCACGTTTCTAGCTATAAATGATTTATGTAGCTTGACATTTACAGACTTAAACGCAGTTTACAAATCTATTTTTCGCCGAATTTTTCTCTCAGTCTCCACTCTAGCGATGACATCACTCACGCTAGCTCTCGAAAATTCTCGCAATACACACCCATTCATTTTTTGACGTGGTTTTTGGCATTTTTGGCAAAACTGTTCAGTGAAATGCTTAGAAAAGTCTTTCCATACTGATCCCGGCCGAGCCGGTTCTTTTGACACCCTGTTTGTGTATGTGCGACAAAAACTCTGGGAGCAGAAGCTAACCAAAAAAAGGGTGAAAGAATAATAACTAGAAAAATTTCTAAGGAAATTTTTGAGTGTGTCTCGCCCCGTCATCCCCCATGCATTATTATTGACACTGCTCAGTAAAGTCAGAATTAATACAACAAGCTGTGTCATCATTGCCTTTTCGATGGGCTCCTATTTTGAAAGGGACTCTTATTTTGAAAGACTTTTGTCTTGTGTTTCTGTGTGTGTTCTTGTGTCTGTCAATAAGAGAGTTTCACAAAGTCTTTTATTTTGAAGGGACTCTTATTTTAAAAGACTTTTGTCTGTGTGCAGTGTGTCTGTCTATGCTTTATCTATGTGAGAATAAGGATAAAATGGCTGACATGAAAAATGTAGTCTTGATTAGTCATTGATATCATACAGAGACTTCAACAAAGTTAGTTAAAGGCAGGCTTGAGGTTGCCAAGCAACCAGGGTGAGCTGTAGATCAGAGTAATTAGTCACAGCTGCTGAATGCGCTCTGTCTCTCACAGTAAAAGACACAGAAAGTCTCTGAATGAAGCCCCTCGAAGAGGTGGCGTTCAATGCCAAGCGGTGTGTCGTATCCAAAAGCCGAAATAACGGGGGAATCTTGTCGACCAGTTCTCTGCCCAGTTTGAGAGCTAAATGTTAAAAACTTTTAGCTCACGGTAAAAGTTTTTTAACTTGTATATTTTTTTATACTGTATGTTTTACATTGCATGTATATTGCTGTTTGCACCAGGGATATAATGGAAATGCTATTTCAATTCTCTGTATGTACTGTACACACAGCAGCATTGATAACTAGAAAAATTTATAAAGAAATTTTGAGTGTGCCTGACTCTGGCCCCGTCACCCCCATGCATTAAATAGCTGTCAGTGTGTTTGTGTGGTCTTGTGTCTGTTAATGAGAGAGTTTTACGAAGTCTTTTATTTTGAAGGGACTCTTATTTTGAAAGACTTTTGTCTTGTCTGTGTGTGTGTGTTTTTGCGTGTGTGTGTGTGTGCGCGCGTGCGCACGCATGTGTGTTTGCCTTGTCTGTCTCTGTATGTGGTGTGTGTGTCTGTCTGCGTCTCTGTGTCTGTGTTGTGTTTGCGAAAGTGAAGGATAAAATGGCTGACATTAAAAATGTAGTCTTGATAGTCATTGATATCATACAGAGACTTCAACAAAGTTAGTCAAAGGAAGGCTTGAGGTTGCCAAGCAACCAGGGTCAACTGCAGGTCAGAATAATTAGTCGCAGGTGTGCACTTGCACTCTGTCTCTCAAACCGAGAGACACAGAAAGTCTCTGAATGAAGCCCCTCGAAGGTGGCCAAAAACAGCCTATAAGGTGTGCCGCAAACCAAAAACCAGAATGACCGTTGGCTTCCTTGTCCCGTCGACCAGTTCCTTGCCGATTTTCAGGCGAAAATTGTTTAAACTTTGGCCGGGGTCGTCAGGTAAAGAGCAGGTACACCCTGCTCTTCTGGAAATTTCTCCACTCAAATTAACATGGGAGTACATTGGGCAGGAGATGGGTGTTGCTGCCGCATCTTTGCGTCTCCCGCCAAAACTATACATCTGACAGCTTTATGACAGTGAATATCAGTGAGACGACAAATTTTCCTCCGTTTCTAGCTATAAATGATTTCTGTAGCTTGACATTTGCGGCCGCAGTTTACAAATTTATTTTTCGACAAAGGTTTCTCTCTCACTGCACTCTAGCGATGACATCACTCACTCTAGCTCTCGAAAATTCTCGCAATACACACCCATTCATTTTTGGCGTGGTTTTTGGCGATTTCTGGCAAAACCGTTTGCCGAAACTCTTTGAAAATAACATTGCCTACGAGCCCCGGCCGAGCCGGTCGTTTTGACACCCGTTTTGTGTATGTGCGACAAAAGCTCTGGGATTTTTAGTGAGCCAAAAAAAGGGCGGAATAATAATAATAATAATAATTAAAGCTGCAAGCAGCATTGGACGGGCCCTCGCACTCCGCGCCCGTCGGGGAGGGTGGTGCGTCGGGGGGCACCAGGCGGAACACACCCGAGCCTTCGAAGACTTCGAGGTACTTTGTTCAGTTGACCACACACATTAGCCAGAACTGGGTCAAATGGTCAAATGTGACGGAGCGCCACGCCCACACCGTTTCATCAGAATTCATAATTTTGGTAATTTTTACTCAGGAAGTCTGCCGGAACACCTACCAAGTTTGAAGTCAATTGGATAAAATCCTAGGAGGTTAGTTTCAAATAGAGGACCCCTTCTCAGCCAGCCATAGCTAAAATTGTGATTTTCATTCTTAAATATCTACTTCCCTGTTGATTTTAGCCCATTGCTCCAGAGACTTTTGTAGGTCTTCCCTTGATCTACAATTCCTCTAAGTTCCCTTAATTCTGTGTCCAAAACTGTGGCGGGGCTTTCGTCAAAGAAAAGTTCAAGGGAGCACTATATAGAACAGTTGCCCCACCCTAATTGTTATGTAGCCGAAATTTGCATAACATGGGTCTTAATAACCACAAGAAGTTTCAGACAGCTTGGAGAAAGTATAAGAAAGCCCAACACTTTTGCCTTAAAAACCAGCCAAAAAGTCAATGGGTCGCATTCTGGATCAAGCGTTCAAATTTGATGGATCGCCACGCCCACACCGTTTCCTCAAAATTCATAATTTTGATAACTTTTAATCAGGAAGTCTCTATGGACAGACCTACCAAGTTTGAAGTCAATTGGATAAAATCCCTAGGAGGTTCGTTCAAATGAACCCTTCTCAAAGAGCCTGCAACACCAAAAAGCTGATTTTCATTCTTAAATATCACTTCCTGTTAATTTTAGCCCATTGCTCCAAGAGACTTTTTGCCAGTCCTCCCATGATCTACAAGTCGGCTAAGTTTCATAACTCTGTGTCCAAAACTGTAGGTAGGGCTACCTCAGAAGTTCAAGGGAGCGCTATGGAGCGATTTTGCCGCCCCTAATTAATTATGTAGCCGAATTTTGCATAACATTGGTTTAATAACCACAGAAGTTTCAGACAGCTCTGAAAGTATGAAAGCCCACTTTTGCCTTAAAAACCAGCCAAAAAGTCAATGGAGTTCGCATTCTGTATCAAAGGCTCAAATTTGATGGATCGCCACGCCCACACCGTTTCATCAAAATTCATAATTTTGATAACTTTTACTCAGGAAGTCTATATGAACAGACCTACAAGTTTGAAGTCGGTGGATGAAATCCTAGGAGGAGTTGATCAAATGGGACCCCTTCTCAACCAACCCATAACGCGCCAAAAATGGTGATTTTCATTCTTATATATCTAAGCTTCCTGTTGATTTTATTACATTGCCAAGAGACTTTTTGTAGGTCTTCCTTGATCTACAAATTGGCTAAGTTCATAACTGTGTGTCCAAAACTGTGTGGGCTGCCTCAAAAGAAAAGTTCAAGGGCGCTATAGGCGATTTTGCCCACTAATTAATTATGCAGCCGATTTTGCATAACATTGGTCTTAATAACCACAAGAAGTTTCAGACAACTCTGAGGAAACTATATGAAGCCAACACTTTTGCCTGAAAATCAGCCAAAGTCAATGGAGTTCAGATTTTATCGAAAAATCGGCACTGTGACTTTGTGAGCCTGGAAAACCACGCCCTCTGATGAAAAGTTGAAATTCTTTTTCTCAAATGTCAAAACCAAGGCCTTGACAACATCCACACCTAGTTTGGCGTGGATATACTCAAAAACTTTGGGAAAGCTATGCGTCAAATAAAATGGACCTTCCTGTGCCAACTTAAGGTGGCGCTGTGAAAAATCTACCAAATGTTGTCATGGAAATGTGTTCTAGGCCAGACTGCCATTGCTATATATCAGAGGTTTGTGGAAGATTGGAGTATTTTTAACATGCAGAGATTATAGCAAGTGAAATTTCATGGCTCACGCCAAATTTCGTGGCCCGCCCCTCCCACACAGTAAATCCAAAACTCACGATTTTGATAACTTTTCATTATCGAGGCCTTAAGAACACACACGCCAAGTTTCAAACAGATAGGATGAAAGCCCTAGGAGGTTCGTTCCGTCGACCCTGGAAATGACCCCAAAAACCTGCAGCGCCAACTTTGAAACAAAATGGGCGTAATCTGCAGCTTCACTGTGGAGTCACCAGAGACTTTTGTGTCTCGGTATGTTATACTCCTTCAAATTCGTACCTGCGTGGAACCGTCTCGAGGGCCCCTCGAGAAAACCTCTAAACTAGGTGGCGCTGTAGAGCCATTTTGTACGCCCATGCACTTGAGACCCCTAAAATACGTGATTTCGCTGACTTTGGGGGCGACAAATTTCGTGAGTTTTGGCGTTACATTTAGGCGTCTAAAATCTGCGATTTACTTTGGGAGAAAAGAATAAAAATAATTAAAGCTGCAAGCAGCATTGGATGAACCTACACCTCCAGCGCCGTCGGGAGAATTAACACATAAGAGGGGCACCAGGTGGAAACTACAAACCTTGAAACCTTAGTGGCACATTCAGTGACCACACACATTACTTAAGAACTGGGTGGAAATGGTCCGTCGTGGGCATCACCTTTACCGTTCTCAAATTCATAATTTTGATAATTTTTACTCAGAAGTCTGTCGGAACACACACTGCAAGTTTGAAGTCAATTGGATAAAATCCTAGGAGGTGCGTTCAAATAGGACCCCCTTCTCAGCCCATGCATAGCAGCTAGAATTGTGATTTTCATTCTTAAATATCTAGCTTCCTGTTGATTTTAGCCCATTGCTCCAAGGAGGAACTACTTGGCCAAAGTGCTTGGCATGTTCTACTGAATTTGGCTGGAGTTTCCATATCTGTGTGTCCACAACTGTGTGGGCTGCCTCAAAAAGAAAGTTCAAGGGCGCTATAGAACATTTTGCCCCGCCCTAATTATTTATGCATGAAATTTGCATAACATTGGTCTTAATAACCACAAGAAGTTTCAGACAGCTCGGAGAAAGTATATGAAAGCCCAACACTTTTGCCTTAAAAACCAGCCAAAAAGTCAATGGAGTTCAAATTCTGGATCAAAGGGTCAAATTTGATGGATCGCTACGCCCACACAGTTCCTCAAATTCATAATTTTGATAACTTTTACTCAGGGAAGTCTATATGAACAAAGACCTACCAAGTTTGAAGTCAATTGGATAAAATCCCTAGGAGGATTCGTTCAAATAGGACCCCTTCTCAAGGAAACCTACCAACACCAAACCTTGACCTTGAAGTACTTTGTTCAATTGACCACACACATTAGCAAGAACTGGGTGAAATGGTCAGAAATGTGTGAAAGAAGAGGAGCGCCACCCACACCGTTTCATCAAAATTCATAATTTTTGATAACTTTCCTCAAGTCTGTCGAACACACCTACCAAGTTTGAAGTCAATTGGATAAAATCCTAGGAGGTTCGTTCAAATGAGGACCCCTTCTCAGCCAGCCCACAACGCTAAAAATTGTGATTTTCATTCTTAAATATCTCGCTTCCTGTTGATTTTAGCCCATTGCTCCAAGAGACTTTTTTGTAGGTCTTCCCTTGATCTACAATTCCTCTAAGTTTCATAATTCTGTGTCAAAACTGTGGCGAGGGCTGCCTCAAAGAAAAAGTTCCAAGGGGGCGCTATAGGAACGATTTTGCCGCCCCTAATTATTTATGTAGCCAAATTTTACGCAACAAGGGTCTTAATGACACAAAGTTTCAGACAGCTTGGAGAAAGTATGCTAGAAAGCCCAACACTTTTGCCTTAAAACCAATAAAAGTCGTAGATTGCATTCTGGATCAAGCGTCAAATTTGATGGATCATGCACGCCCTGCGTTTTGCTAAAATTCATAATTTTGATAACTTTTAATCAGGAAGTCTCTATGGACAGACCTACCAAGTTTGAAGTCAATTGGATAAAATCCCTAGGAGGAGTTCGTTCAAATAGGAACCCTTCTCAAGACACCAACACCAAAAAAAGCTGATTTTTCATTCTTAAATATCTCACTTCCTGTTAATTTTAGCCCATTGCTCCAAGAGAACTTTTTGTAGGTCCTCACAGTCACACAAGTCATTAAATTTCATAACTCTATATTCCAAAACTGTGGTAGAGGCTGCCTCAAAGAAAAGTTCAAGGGGCGCTATAGAGCGATTTGCCCCGCCCCTAATTAATTATGTAGCCGAATTTTTGCATAACATTGGTTTAATAACCACAAGAAGTTTCAGACAGCTCTAAGAAAGTATAAACTTAACAGTTTTGCCTTAAAAACCAGCCAAAAGTCAATGGAGTTAGCATTCTATCAAAGCTCAAATTTGAAAGTGGATCGCCCAACCGCCCACCTGCGTTTCATCAATTCATAATTTGATAACTTTTACTCAGGAAGTCTATATGAACAGACCTACCAAGTTTGAAGTCAATTGGATGAAATCCCTAGGAGGAGTTCGTTCAAATAGGACCCCTTCTCAACCAGCCATAACGCATAAAAGTGGTGATTTTCATTCTTATATATCTAAACTTCCTGTTGATTTTAGCCCATTGCTCAGAGGGCTTTGTGAGTCTTCCTTGATCTACAAAGTCGGCTAAGTTCATAACTGTGTGTCCAAGGCTTTAATGGCGGGGCTGCCTCAAAGAAAAGTTCAAGGGGCGCTATAGGCGATTTTGCCCCGCCCCTAATTAATTATACAGCCGATTTTGCATAACATTAGTCTTAATAACCACAGAAGTTTCAGACAGCTCTGAAAGTATACTTAAGCCTTGCTTTTGCCTGAAAATCAGCCAAAAAGTCAATGGAGTTCAGATTTTGCTCCGAAAAAATGGTATATTGACTTTGACAGACCGCCACAGCCGCCCTCTGATGAAAGTTGAAATTCTTTCTCAAATGCATCAAAACCAAGGCCTTGACAACATCCACCTAGTTTGGCGTGGATATACTCAAAAGCTTTGGAGAAAAGGTATCGTCAAATAAAATGGACACTTCCTGTCGCCAGCAGGTGGCGCTGTGAAAATCATAAGCGTTGTTATGGAAATGTGTTTCTAGGCCCCAGTTGCCATTTATATCCAGAGGTTTGGGAAGATTGGAGTATTTTGTAAATTGCATACGTCGAAATTTCATGAAAACCACGCAAATTTATTGGCCCCGCCCACCTCCCACACAGTAAATCCAAAACTCACGATTTTGATAATTTTTTTCATTATCGAGGCCTTAAGAACACACGCGCCAAGTTTCAAACAGATAGGATGGCTTCCTAGGAGGTTCGTTCAAATCGACCCCTGAAATGACCCCAAAAACCGCAGCGCCAACACAGAGAAACAAAATGGGCCTTGCGTGCGGCTTCACTGTAGCCCAGGTCACCAAGAGACTTTGTGTGTCTCATTATGTTACGTACTCCTTTCAAATTCGATACCGTGCATGGAACGTCTCAGAGGCCTCGAAGAAACATAAACCTAGGTGGCGCTGTAGCCATTTGCATATCTGCGAGACCTAAAATCGTAATTTTCGCCTGACTTTGAGGAGCAGGCAATTCGTGAGTTTTAGTACATTTAAGAGCCGTCCTAAAGCGATTTACTTTGGGAAGAAAAGAAAAAATAAAATAAAAATAATAAAAAAAATAAAAAACATTGAAATACAATGGGAGCCGCACAGCACAGCGTGCCTCGGGCCTAATTAAAGCTACCAAGCAGCATTGGGCCAGACCCCCTCTCGCACCTCCCTACGCCGTCGGGAGGGTGTTAATATGAAGGGCACCAGGTGGAAAACTGGAAACCTTGAAGCCTTGGTACTTTGTTCAATTGACCACACATTAGCAAGAACTGGGTGAAATGGTCAAATGTGGCCGGAGCGCCACGCCCACACACGTTTCATCAGGGTATAATTTTGATAATTTTTACTCCAGGAAGTCTGTCGGACACACCTGCAAGTTTGAAGTCAATTGGATAAAATCCCACAGGAGGTTCGTTCAAATAGGACCTTCTCCAGCCAGCATAGCTAAAAATTGTGATTTTCATTCTTAAATATCTGCTTCTGTTGATTTTAGCCCATTGCTCAGAGACTTCTTATTAGGTCTTGGCATGTTCTAATTTGGCTGAGTTTCATAATACGTGTGTCCACAACTGTGTCGGGGCTGCCTCAAAGAAAAGTTCAAGGGGGCGCTATAGAACGATTTTGCCCCGCCCCCTAATTATTTATGCAGCCGAAATTTGCATAACATTGGTCTTAATAACCACAAGAAGTTTCAGACAGCTCGGAGAAAGTATATGAAAGCCCAACACTTTTGCCTTAAAAACCAGCCAAAAAGTCAATGGAGTTCAAATTCTGGATCAAAGGGTCAAATTTGATGGATCGCCACGCCCACACAGTTTCCTCAAAATTCATAATTTTGATAACTTTTACTCAGGAAGTCTATATGAACACACCTAGCAAGTTTGAAGTCAATTGGATAAAATCCCTAGGAGGATTACGTTCCAGGCCAGGACCCCTTCTCCAACCAGCCACTTAACACTAAAAATGGTGATTTTCATTCTTAGCTATCTTGTTTCACCAATACTTTAGCCCATTGCTCCAGGAACTTTTTGTGGAAGTCTTCCCATGCTCACAAGTCAGCTAAGTTTCATAACTCTGTCCAAAACTGTGGCGGGGCTGGCTTAAAGAACAGTTCAAGGGGGCGCTATAGAGCGATGTTGCCCCACCCCCTAAGTAATTATGCAGCCGAATTTTGCATAACATTGGTCTTAATAAGCACAAGAAGTTTCAGACAGCTCTAAGAAGGTATATGAAAGCCCAACAGTTTTGCCTTAAAAACCAGCCAAAAAGTCAATGGAGTTCGCATTCTGGATCAAAGGTTCAAATTTGATGGAGCGCCACGCCCACACAGTTTCATCAAAATTCATAATTTTGATAACTTTTACTCAGGAAGTCTATATGAACAGACCTACCAAGTTTGAAGTCAATTGGATGAAATCCCTAGGAGGAGTTCGTTCAAATAGGACCCCTTCTCAGCAAGCCATAACTTAAAGCCGTGATTTTCATTCTTATATATCTACTTCCTGTTGATTTTAGCCCATTACTCCAGAGACTTTTTTTGTAGGTCTTCCCATGAATACAAGTCGGCTAAGTTCATAACTGTGTGTCCAAAACTGTGGCGGGCTGCCTCAAAGAAAAGTTCAAGGGAGCGCTATAGGCATTTGCCCCGCCCTAATTAATTATGCAGCCGATTTTTGCATAACATTGGTCGTAATAACCACAAGAAGTTTCAGACAGCTCTGAGAAAGTATATGAAAGCCCAACACTTTTGCCTGAAAATCAGCCAAAAGTCAATGGAGTTCAAGATTTTATCGAAAAAATGACATATTGACTTTGGCCAGACCGCCATGACCACGCCCTCTGATGAAAGTTGAAATTCTTTCTCAAATGTCAAAACCAAGGCCTTGACAACATCCACTGGTTTTGTGTGGATATACTCAAAAACTTTGGAGAAAGGTATGCGTCAAATAAAATGGACACTTCACTGTCGCCAACAGGTGGCGTGTGAAAATCATAAGCGTTGTTATGGAAATGTGTTCTCAGCCAGACTGCCATTATATATCAGAGGTTTGGGAAGATTAGATACTTTGGCAAAGTTATAGCACGTCGAAATTTCATGGCTCGCCAAATTTAAATGGCCCGCCCTCCCACCCCAGTAAATCAAAACTCCGATTTGATAATTTTCATTGTATCGAGCCCTTAAGAACACATAAGTTTCAAACAGATAGAGTTCGAAACCTAGGAGGATTAGTTAAATCGACCCCTGGAAATGACCCCAAAAACAGCCAACTGAAACAAAATGGACACGATGCGCCGCTGTAGCCCAGGTCACCAAGAGACTTTTGTCTCAGGTATGTTACATACTCCCTTCAAATTTACATTACGTGCATGGAACCGTCTCGAGGGCCTCCGAAAACATAAACCTAGGTAGCGCTGTAGAGCCATTTTTGTCATGTCTGCAGAGACCCCCCAAAATGTATTAATTTGCGCCTGACTTTGAACGAGCAAATTTTAAATGATTTTAAGTACATTTAGGCCGTCTAAAAATAGATTTACTTTGCAGGAAGAAGAAGAAAAAAAAATAAAGAAGAAAAATAATAATAAAAAAATAAAAAACATTGAAATACAATAGAATGCACAGCGTGCTCGGGCCTAACAAAGAAAAATAAAAAAAAATAAAAAACATTCGAAATACAATAGGGCTTCGCACAGTGCGGGCCTAGTGAAGCTGAAAAGCAGCATTGGGCAGACCCTCGCACCTCCGTGCCACGTCGGGGAGGGTAGCCGCGTGGGGCACCAGGTGGGCACCTACGAACCTTGAAGCCTTGAGTACTTTGTTCAATTGACCACACACATTAGCAAGAACTGGGTAGAAATCTGGTCAAATGTAATGGGCCTTACGCCCACACACGTTTCATCAAAATTCATAATTTTGATAGCACACTCAGAGATGTTGAACACACCTACCAAGTTTGAAGTCAATTGGATAAAATCCTAGGAGGTTAGTTCAAATAGGACCCCTTCTCAGCCAGCCATAGCTAAAAATTGTGATTTTCATTCTTAAATATCTCGCTTCCTGTTGATTTTAGCCCATTGCTCCAGGAGACTTTTTTGTAGGTCTTCCCTTGATCTACAATTCCTCTAAGTTTCATAATTCTGTGTCCAAAACTGTGGCGGGGCTGCCTCAAAGAAAAGTTCAGGGCGCTATAGAACAGTTTTGCCCGCCCTAATTATTTATGTAGCCAGGAAATTTTTAACATGGGTCTTAATAACCACAAGAAGTTTCAGACAGCTTGGAAAGTATATGAGAAAGCCCAACACTTTGCCTTAAAAACCAGCCAAAAAGTCAATGGAGTTCGCATTCTGGATCAAGCGTCCGTTGATGGATGCGCCACGCCCACACGTTTCTTCAAATTCATAATTTTGATAACTTTTAATCAGGAAGTCTCTATGGACAGACCTGCAAGTTTGAAGTCAGTGGATAAAATCCTAGGAGGATTAGTTTCAAATAGGAACCCTTCTCAAAGATCCTGCAACACCAAAAAAAGCGCTGATTTTCATTCTTAAATATCTCACTTCCATATTAATTTTAGCCCCATTGCTCCCAGAGACTTTTGTAGGTCCTCCCATGATCTGAAGTCGGCTAAGTTTCATAACTCTGTGTGTCCAAAACTGTGGTGGGGCTGCCTCGAAAAGTTCAGGGGCTATGGGGCGATTTTGCCCCGCCCTAATTAATTATATGGCGAATTTTACATAACATTGGTTTTAATAACCACAAGAAGTTTCAGACAGCTTGGAGAAAGTATATGAAAGCCCAACACTTTTGCCTTAAAAACCAGCCAAAAAGTCAATGGAGTTCGCATTCTGGATCAGCGTCAAATTTGATGGATCGACACGCCCACACCGTTTCCTCAAAATTCATAATTTTGATAACTTTTAATCAGGAAGTCTCTATGGACAGACCTACCAAGTTTGAAGTCAATTGGATAAAATCCCTAGGAGGTTAGTTTCAAATAGGAACCCTTCTCCAAGAAACCTGCAACACCAAAAAAAGCTGATTTTCATTCTTAAACCATCTCACTTCCTGTTAATTTTGGCATTGCTCCAGAGACTTTTGTAGGTCCTCCCATGATCTACAAGTCGGCTAAGTTTCATAACTCTGTGTCCAAAACTGTGGTGGGGCTGCCTCAAAGAAAAGTTCAAGAGGGCACTATAGAGCGATTTTGCCGCCCTAATTAATTATGTAGCCGAATTTTTGCATAACATTGGTTTTAATAACCACAAGAAGTTTCAGACAGCTCTAAGAAAGTATATGAAAGCCCAACAGTTTTGCCTTAAAAACCAGCCAAAAAGTCAATGGAGTTCGCATTCTCATCAAGGCTCAGAATTTGATGGTGTACTTACCGTTTCATCAAAATTCATATTTGATAACTTTTTACTCAGTCTATGAACAGACCTACCAAGTTTTGAAGTCAATTGGATGAAATCCTAGGAGAGTTCGTTCAAATAGGACCCCTTCTCAACCAGCCATAGCCAAAAATGGTGATTTTCATTCTTATATCATCTCGCTTCCTGTTGATTTAGCCCATTACTCAAGAGACTTTTTGTAGGTCTTCCCTTGATCTACAAGTCGGCTAAGTTCATAACTGTGTGTCAAAACTGTGGCGGGGCTGCCTCAAAGAAAGAAGTTCAGGGGGCGCTATAGAGGCGATTTTACCGCCCTAATTAATTATGCAGCCGATTTTTGCATAACATTTGGTCTTAATAACCACAAAGTTTCAGACAGCTCTGAGAAAGTATAGAAAGCCCAACACTTTTGCCTGAAAATCAGCCAAAGTCAATGGAGTTCCAGATTTTATCGAAAAAATCGCACTGTTGACTTTGACGGGCATAAACCACGCCTCTGATGAAAAGTTGAAATTCTTTCTCAAATGTCAAACGAAAACCTTGACAACATCCACACCTAGTTTGACGTGGATATACTCAAAACTTTGGAGAAAGCTATCGTCAAATAAAATGGACACTTCCTGTCGCCAACAGGTGGCGCTGTGAAAATCACCAAACGTTGTTATGGAAATGTGTTCTCGGCCAGACTGCCATTATATATCAGAGGTTTGGGGAAGATTGGAGTATTTTTGGCAAAGTTATAGCACGTCGAAATTTCATGAAAACACGCCAAATTTCGTGGCCCCGCCCCTCCACACAGTAAATCAAAACTCACGATTTTGATAATTTTTCATTGTCGAGGCCTTAAGAACACACACGCCAAGTTTCAAACAGATAGGATTAAGCCCTAGGAGGAGTTACGTTCAAAATCGACCCCTGAAATGACCCCCAAAAAAAAAAAAAAACAGCGCCAACTGAAACAAAATGGGCCGTGCGCTTCCTGTAGCCCAGGTCGCAAGGGCTTTTTGTGTGTCTGGGTATGTTACATACTCCTTCAAATTTCCCATTACGTGCATGGAACCGTCTCGAGGGCCTCGAAAACATAAACCTAGGTGGCTGTGAGCCATTTTGTCGCGTAAAGAGACCCCCAAAATACGTAATTTACGCTGTTGCTGGGGACGAGCAGATTTCGTGAGTTTTAGGTACATTAGCCGTTTAAAATCGATTTACTTTGGGAAGAAAAGAAAAAAAAATAAAAATGATAATAATAAAAAAAATAATAAAAAAAAAAATAAAAAACATTCGAAATACAATAGGGCTTCGCACAGCGTGCTCGGGCCCTAATAATAATAATAATAATAATAATAATAATAACAAGCGCGGTGGATAACATATACTGTGCGCTTTCAGGCACACTCAATAATAAGCGCGGTGGATAACATATAGTGTGCGCTTTCAGGCACAGTCAATAATAATAATAATAATAAGAATAAGTGCGGTGGATAACATATAGTGTGCACTTTCAGGCACACTCAATAAGAATAAGCGCGGTGGATAACATATAGTGTGTGCTTTCAGGCACACTCAATAAACGCGGTGGATAACATATATTGTGCGCTTTCAGGCACACTCAATAAGCGCGGTGGATATCATATAGTGTGCGCTTTCAGGCACACTCAATAATAATAAGCGCGGTGGATAACATATAGTGTGCGCTTTCAGACATACTCAATAATGATAATAATAAGAATAAGCGCGGTGGATAACATATAGTGTGCGCTTTCAGGCACACTCAATAAGCGCGGTGGATAACATAGTGTGCGCTTTCAGGCACACTCAATAAGAAGAAGAAGCGCGGTGGATAACATATAGTGTGCGCTTTCAGCCACACTCAACTAGAAAAAGTCTTTTATTTTGAAGGGACTCTTATTTTGAAAGAATTTTGCCGTTTGTGTGTGTGTGTGTGCGCATGTGTGGTTGTCTTGTGTCTGTCAATAAGAGAGTATTACGAAAGTGTTTTATTTTGAAAGGACTCTTATTTTGAAAGCCTTTTGTCTTGTCTGTGTGTGTGTGTGTGTGTGTGTGTGTGTGTGTGCGCGTGTGCGCGTGCAGAAAGTCTCTGAATGAAGCCCCACGAAGATGGCCAAAAACAGGATTTTTCTTTTTTTTATTCATTTATTTATTAGGGCCCGAGCGCCGAAAAACTTTTTTTTTTTTCCTCAGTGCCTCTTCAGGGGCATTTTTGAGGGGCTAAATGCGCTCGAAAAGTCACAAAACGAAAAACTCAAGCAGTAAAGCATGCTGAAATTTTTAGAAGCCGGAAGTCTCATGGGCACTCGGACCAAGATGGCTCCACAGCGCCACCTACAAAATCTTGTACGGAGCCTCCGCCATTGACTTACTTGGATTTACTGTGTGGGAGGGGCGGGGCCATGAAATTCGGCGTGTTTTCGTGAAATTTTGACGTGTTATAACTTATAAAAATACTCCAATCTTCCCCAAACCTCTGATATATAATGGCAGTCTGGCCTAGAACACATTTCCATGACAACATTTGGTGATTTTAACGCCTCCTAGTGGCGATAGAAAAAAACACCTTTTCAAGATGACGTCCAGCTCGGAGAATATTGACCGTACAGTGCTGAAACTGAGTGAAAATATCAGAAACAACGTTGGGAAGGAACCCTCCAAAAATGGTGAGTTTTTGAGAAACTATGTAGACACAGAGTTATGAAAATTCAGCCAAATTGTAGAACACAGCAAGACCTACAAAAAAGTCTCTTGGAGCTATGGGCTAAAATGAACAGGAAACAAGATATTAAAGGATGAAAATCACCATTTTTGGTGTTTTGGGTGGTTGAGAAGAGGTCCTATTTGAACGAACTCCTCCTAGGGATTTTATCTAATTGACTTCAAACTTGGTAGGTGCATTCATATAGACTTCCTGAGTAAAAGTTATCAAAATTATGAATTTTGATGAAACTATGTGGGCGTGGCGCTCTATCAGGTTTGACCATTTGACCGAATTCTGGCTAATGTGTGTGGTCAATTTGAACAAACTACTTCGAAGGCTTCGAAGGCTTGCGTGTTTTCCACCTGGTGCCCCCAAACGTGCCACCCTCCCCGACGGGCGCGGAGGTGCGAGGGCCCGTCCAATGCTGCTTGCAGCTTTAATTAGGGCCCGAGTGCCGAACAGCGTTCGGGCAGCGAAAGCCCTATTGTATCCTTAGGATTTTTCTTTTTTAGGGCCCGAGCACGTGGTGCGAGGCCCTATTGAATTTCGAATGTTTATTATTTATCTTTTTATTTTTTCATTAGGGCCCGAGCACGCACTGTCGGCACTGTTGACTTTGACGGGCCGCCACGCCCTCTGATGAAAAGTTGAAATTCTTTCTCAAATGTCAACACCAAGGCCTTGACAACATCCACACCTAGTTAGAGGTGGATATACTCAAACACTTTGGAGAAAGCTATCGTCAAGTAAAATGGACACTTCCTGTCGCCAACAGGTGGCGCTGTGAAAATCACCAAATCACCAAATGTTGTCATGGAAATGTGTTCTAAGCCAGACTGCCATTATATATCAGAGGTTTGGGGAAGATTGGAGTATTTTTCGCAAAGTTATAGCACGTCAAAATTTCATGAAAACACGCCGAATTTTGTGGCCCGCCTCTCCCACGCAGTAAATCCAAAACTCACGATTTTGATAACTTTTCATTGTCGAGGCCTTAAGAACACACACCCCAAGTCTCAAACAGATAGGATGAAAGCCCTAGGAGGATTTCGTTCAAATATGACCCCTGGAAATGACCCCAAAAACACGAAAACGCCAACTTTGAAACAAAATGGACGCCATACACTTCATTGTAGCCCGGGTCACCAAGAGACTTTTTTGTAAGCCTGGGGGAAATGTATGTGGCCACCAAAAACCATGTCTCTACGCGAAATATTGTCATTGGCAGAGGCTCCATACAAGATTTTATAGGTGGCGCTGTGGAGCCATCTTGGTCGGAGCGCCCGTGAGACTTTCGGATTCTAAAAATTTCAGAGTTGAGTTTCGTGTTTCGTGGTTTTGAGCGCATTTAGCCCCTGAAAAATGGCCCCGAAGAGCACTGAGGGGGGAAAAAAAAAAATCCTAAGGATACAATAGGGCTTTTGCTGCCTGAACATTGTTCGGCGCCCGGGCCCTAAAAATGAACATATCTGGATGTTTGAGTCTGATCTTCCACGAAGAACACTATTTTGTAATTCAGTATGTTATATAATCCAATATTTTCTGTCTTTCAGAGATCATGGGAGGTTGTTGACATCCGACTGGACCACTAGCAAAAGGAAACTCATTAAAGTAGCCTGAACATACCGGTGGTACACAGTGACTGGTTTGAAGATGGCCGCCCATCGAATCAGAGCCACCACCACCAACAACCCTTCTCTCCCACGCTGCAAGTCTGAAGGGACACTCATCGACCTCAGCGAAGGAGTGTCAGAAGCCAGTCTGAGTGATGTCAGAGGTCAGCTGCTGAAACTGAAAAGTGTATTTAAAGGTGGGGTAGGAGATGTTTTCTGGAGCATTTTTTACCATATTGCTTGAAAACCTCTTCACGACCCCATTGCAGCCAGTAAAATAGAAGGTTTGTCAAAAAAACGAAATGTTTTAGTCCAGTCTAGAGGGCGAAATCATGGGAAAACACCGTCCAATCACGTTGATGAGGCTGCTCAGTATGATTGGATCCTAATACGTCCATCAAACTTCAGTCTGCTTCTCCCTCCCCCTTTGCGCATTCACCCATTCCTGAACGAATAGAGACCCTTCATTACTTTGAAGGCGTGGTTTCGAGGGGAGGTCTGAAGAAAAGGCATGAGTGTGTATTTTCAAAATATAGCTTGCTGGAACCGTTTTCCCAACATCCCCTACCCCACCTTTAACAGGAACATAGTTAACCTTTGTAGTTTTGACATTTGACATTAGAACTGGGGGATAAATTAGTACATTTGATTAATTAGGGCCCGACCACTAGCAGTGCGAGGGAAATTTAAAGCCACCTGCTAGGACTTAAAAACTCCATAAGATCTGATCCAGGAACTGCACTGCACAGACTGCTTCTACTTTATGCCTTCAGAAAACATTTTTGGAGGCTTTAGGCCATATGATCTATTTCTCTACATTGTTTTTTTTTTTTTTTTTTCCAGTGCCTTCCTCCAGTGCCTTACGACTGGACACAGCTTCCTCCTTTGGTGCTGCAAGGGAAGTTGTTGCCATTAAGGACTACTGCCCATCCAGCTTCACCACCCTGAAGTTCTCTAAAGGGGACCGCCTCTACGTTTTGGACTCATCAGGAGGAGAGTGGTGGTACGCCCATAACAACACAGAGATGGGTTACATCCCTGCAGCTTATGTGCAACCCATCAACTACAGAGACTCGTCCATCAGCGATAGTGGGATGATTGACACTGTGGGAGACTGTAACGAGGAAGCAGCCAAAGAAATGAACCTTCTAGGAGAATGGGCAGGAGTGATTTTGAAACCAACCACCTTCCAAAACAGAAATCCTTTTGCAACAACCCATACCTCTACAAACCCTTTCCTAAACGGGGGTCCTCAGAGCTCACATGATCAGAACACTAATGACAAATCAGGTGACCTTCTTCTGTTTGATACACCCACTCCATCAGTGCCCAACTCTACTAGCAGCCCTGCTGACATCAATGGTTTTGGAAGTGGCATTTTTAACTTCAACCCTCTAAGTCCCACTGTGGGACAAACATTACGTAGGGACAACCCATTTTTTAGAAGCAAACGTTCCTACAGTCTGTCTGAGCTCTCCATCCTGCAGGCTCAGTCCAATTCCCCACTGATCTCCACCAGTTTCTTTGGAGGCCTCAAAGCACCGGCACCAGAGCAGTTCCAAAGCAGGGAAGATTTCCGGACTGCATGGCTCACCCACCGTAAGCTAGCCAGGTCCTGCCATGACTTGGACTCACTGGGTCAGAACCCAGGCTGGGGCCAAACACAGCCAGTTGAGACAAATATTGTCTGTCGACTTGACAGCTCAGGAGGCGCTGTCCAGCTACCAGACACCAACATCAGCATTCATCTACCTGAGGGCCACGTGGCGCCAGGGGACACCCAGCAGATTTCAATCAAAGCTCTGCTCGACCCACCACTAGAACTGAACAACGACCGCTGCACCACCGTCAGCCCTGTGGTAGAGATAAAACTCAGCAACATGGAGACCAAGACCACAGTTACACTAGAGATGAAAGTGTCTGTTGTGGTAAAAATGGAGAGCAGGCAAACAACAGAGATCTTGTGTGTCAGAAGTGATTGTAAAGAGGGACCTTACACTCCCATTCCTATGGCTTACATCTATGGGGACACAGTCCAGGTGTGCCTGGATAACCTGGAACCATGCATGTATGTGTGTGTTGTGGCTCAGTCCCAGTCCATATCTTCAGATTCCACAGTTTGGGAGAATGTGGTTAAAAAGATAACGTTAGGAGTATATGGTCCCAAACATATTCACCCATCCTTCAAGACAGTTGTGGCTATGTTTGGCCATGATTGTGCCCCAAAGACATTATTAGTGAGTGAGGTAGGCAAACAGATGCAGTCTGCACCGTCAGCAGTGCTGCAGCTCTGGGGCAAACACCAATTTGTCCTGTTCAAACCCCAGGACCTCCGAGTTGGAGTTTACTCCAACATGGCCAACTACGAGGTAAAGGCTAGTGACCAGGCAAGAGTTGTCCGAGGCTTCCAGGTAAAACTAGGCAAAGTCTGCAGGCTTGTCTATGTCATTGCCTCACGCAATGCTGAAGATGTTTCTGATTTCACCTTAAGAATCCAAGTCAAGGATGACCAAGATTGTATCCTGGCTCAGTTCTGTGTCCAGACACCAACACCACCTAAAACAGGCCAAAAGACATCAGTGCAACGGCGCTTCCTGAAGAAGAAGGAAGTGGGCAAGATAGTCTTATCGCCTCTTGCAATTGCCACCAAGTACCCTGTTTTTCAGGACAGGAGAATAAGTAACCTGAAATTTGGAAAATTAACAAAAACTGTCATCCGACAAACAAAAAATCAGTACTTGCTTGAGTACTTAAAAGGAGACTTTGTAGCTTTGTTGAGTGAGGAGAAGATCAAGCTGAAGGGCCAGTTGTGGACAAAAGAATGGTACATTGGATATTATCAGGGAAAAATGGGATTTGTTCATGCCAAGAATGTGCTAGTGGTTGGCAAAGTTAAGCCCATTTACTTCAGTGGGCCTGACCTCACAACATCATTGTTACTGGAGCAGATACTGAAGCCGTGCAAATTCCTCACATACATCTACGCCTCTGTAAGAACTATACTGATGGAGAATATCGGCAACTGGCGAGCATTCGCGGATGCCCTGGGATATGTCAACCTTCCTCTGACTCATTTCTGTCGTGCAGACCTTGATAGCGAACCTGAGAGGGTTGCATCAGTCCTCGAAAAGCTAAAGGAGGACTGCAACAACACAGAGAGCAAAGAGTGGAAGTCCTTCCAGAAAGAACTCTTGGCAGTAAGTCACAATTGGTTTGTTTCTTTGTTGCATCAATTAACACGTCATCAATACATCAGTGGTTTAAATTTCCTCTCCATGTGTGGCTGTGTTCAAGACCGGTCTGAATTACATACTACTCTCATGAGCCATGTAACTATCACAACAATGAACTTCTGTGGAAAAAACATTAGTAACTCTAATATATGTTATCAAAGGCTAAACAATCCTGTGCTTAGTAGTGTTAAGTGATGTATAACAATTATATATCCAGGTCAAGGAAGAGCATTGAGCTGGTGTGCTGCCCGTTAGCCGGTGATCCTGTGAGCCAGGCTGGTGCAATTCCCTGTCTTCAATTTTAAGTCTTGGTTGCGTCTTTTGTCCTTTGTCCAATTAAATGCTCTGTTTCCTTCTGATAGAAGATTGTTCTCTGAGGGCACATTTTCTGTATCATAATCATTTTCTGCATTTTCTGTATCTGAGGAAATGTGTAGAGAAGCAGAATGCTGTCTTCAATATTGTGGAGAAATTGCTGAAGTCAAAGGTCAATGGTGAGGTCAGGAAGGAAGAAAGTGTTCAGGAGCCTCTGATGTCTTATGCTGTATTATTTATTGATGCTTGGCCAAGGAGAATTAGAGACACTCTCAAAGTACATCAGAAGTGCCTGAGTCGGTCTCACATTCTGCCCAACTCATGCTGGTGGGTAGACTTTAAACCCCAAGATAACACCACAAATACTGTACGCCCAGAATTAGGTAAAAGAGAATGCTTTTACCAAGGACAGTGTCATTGTCAACATATTTTAGTCTGGAGACACAGATGTCTGTTTACGCAGATTGGAATGTCAATGGCAGGCTATCTGTTATGTCTACGCATGCAGCACTAGAGTTCTTCGACCCTGGCCACCACAGTGCTGAGATAGGATGGCACCTACTGCTGCCAGTCAAACAGTACGTTTACATGCAGCAAGAAATTCGAATTTCTGATCGTATCGGACTTAGTTCGGACTTTTCAAAGTGCTTGTAAACACCTTAGTCCGATAGTCACCTTAGTCTATTTCGGACCGAATTGGACATCTCTATAAGAACACCTAGATAATTCGTTCATAGTCGGATAATTAATGCCATGTATACTCAGCAATCGGATCTGAAGCGGATTTTGCGTTCTGCGCATGCGCGACATTTTCCGCTGGGGCTTTCACCCGGAAGACAAAAGATCCGTTGTTCTTTTTATATGCATTATTAGGACGAAAATAATACACGAAAAGTACGCAGCTGTAGCATCGTCAATCTCCTTGTATGTAATCTTTGTTTGAATGCCGTCAGATAGTTTGTTGTCGCTGATAAGTATAGGTCAACCGTAAGTGGCTCTTTGTTGAGAGGGCTACAGCGACACCTAGCGTAACAGAGTCAGCCATGCTCCGGCCGTTTATCCGATTCTCTGAATGGCATGTATACTCAGACAAGTGATCTGATGTTATGCATGTCATTATCTGATACGATCAGAAATTCGAATTTCTTGCTGCATGTAAACGTACTGAAAGACAAACAACTAATACTGCCGAGGACCTCAAGGCCCACACGTGACTTTGTGTAACCTTGTATAATGTGTCTGTATGTTTGTGTTTTGTGTGTCTATGTGTGTGCATTTATTATATTCCATTTAAAAGTATGTATGTGTCACTCAGACCACTACAAGAATAAAAAATTCCATAACAATCCCCTCTTATTGATCATAAGATCAATACTAACTACCGAATACTAATAATTACCAAATTTAGAGACCACCAGGGAGTACAGTCAGAATGGGATCAACACAAACATCACAAAACATTTGTTATGACAGAAATCGAGTATTTGAACTCAAAACTATTCAGAAGGACATCAATAGAAATTATGTTTCAAACAAAACAGTTGGTTTAGATTAATTCATACAATCAGTGAGAAACTTTAAGGACCCCTCTTATATACCCCATCATCCCATTCCCATGATGTGTGAGTTCCGCTTTCAGGTCAACAAGGACCTTTAAGTGAGTGAAGATCCCCTACAACACCAAAGTGTTAAAGGAGGTCATCAGGGAGGTCACAGATCATGTGCAAATATACCACTGGGAGAGGAGAAAGATCAAATTTATTATCTCACCTAACAGATACAACCCTAGCAATTAGAAGGGGTTTCATGAAACAACTGATTTAACACCCTAGGATAAATTTTCTTTTTTCGCTTTTTAAATCAATCACAACAATCCTCATTGCATTCAAGATATTGCAAAATCTTCAACCCATGTACATTATGTACAGTAGAGGGTCACCACCATGGAGAGGTTACTAGCACATACGATGCATGGTGGCGTGGAATGCATCTTCGTAGAATAATCCCATGAACAGTCGATATCTATCAGTTGCATATCATCATGACATAATTGTAACATTTCAGTTTAATCATAATACCATATTACTGTGAAAACTATCTTTTGGAGTAGATTTTAAACTGATTCTCAACATTGCAATCCCTGAATTATCAAAGGTCACATTTTTATTCAATAATAATCATATACACAAGCAACGCTAGAGACATCACAAAAAAGCTATTAGCTGTATTTTTTGTCTGAAAACAGAAAAGTATGTTTCTTCAACTTTATTTTGCACAAACATTTCATAATCAGCTCCGGAGAATGGAATCAGGGTGGTCATTGGAGAGTGTATAGAAGAAGGCATATTTTGGCTGTTTTAACAGCCAAAATATATACAATACTGTAATTACCATCACTCGCATAATCAGTCATTAGACTGAGGGCTGAATTTGTTTTTAGGCACCTTTGGTTTAGCTTTGGCTACATTGAATGAATTTATGGAAGAAAATTGACCAATATATAGAAAAATATCATCCTTATCAGTTTTACCATAGTACAGATCTTACCACTCTGCATCTCCCCCAGAACATCTTGATAATTAACACCCCACAGTTTATAATCAGGATCACTTTTCAGTGGCTGTTTAGTGAAACACCACAGCTCCAGAGGTTCAGTCAAAGGTACAGCAGCTGTGAATGTTACCTTCATTACCTGGGTGCACTCAGCACCGTCTTAATCAGAGCTTTATCATGCGTTGTCCATGACCATTTACCTCGAGAGAAAGTCAGGGGGGAGCAATATGACAATCATTTTCATCACATCTGTCAATTGTCAATTGACAGTCAAACATAACAGGGTTAATAGTTTGGTTAGTTTGGTTAATAGGTAGTTTGGTTAGAGTGCAGGAAATACAAGTCCTCGTTGTCACCAACACCTGGTTCTATCTGGGAGACAAAAACATTTTTTAGACATTTGATTAATACAAATTTCCTTCATTTAAAGGATGAACTGGTTCCTCCAATGGTTTCGGGAGCCGTTCAGACACCTGTAATGATAAAATTCAAAATATCAGTTAATCTTTTTACATAATCAGTCATAAACACATCTGTCCAAAGCAGAAAAGTTTTGTTTGGTGTCAGGTTGACTTGTCCCTGTGGACATTAGTCTCCCCATTAACACCTCATGAGGACTCAGTCCTGTTGTTGCACTTGGTGCGCTTTGGATGGAGTGCAGCACAATAAGCAGTGCATCAGGCCATTTTAGACCTTTTGTTAGTACTGTTTTGGTCAACCGTTCTTTGATAATTGCGT
The DNA here is from genome assembly GCA_028641955.1 of Protonibea diacanthus. NCBI lineage: Eukaryota > Metazoa > Chordata > Actinopteri > Sciaenidae > Protonibea > Protonibea diacanthus. The sequence continues at coordinate 261,933 of CM053986.1, forward strand.
TCATTCTTTCAACTTGACCATAACTTTGTGGGTGATACAAAACATGCAACTGCAACTTGAACACTAAAATTTCTGACAAATCCTGCATGATTTTTTATACAAAACTGGATTTTTTATCACTATTATATTTTGTGGCACCCCAAACCTGGGGATCACCTCTTTTAGCAGACACTTAATAACTGTTCTAGTGTGTTCTTTCCTTGTCGTTAGGATTGCACATCTCTCTGTGATAAACGATTCGATACACATCTAGATACATAGGTTATGATACAGTTCAAAAACGATATACTTTTATTATAGACTGATTTGATACCAATCGATACAGCGTGAGAACAATACGATTTGATTCTATTCTAAGCCAATTCTATGAAAGTGACTATCTTACAGTACAGTACAATATTTTCTTAGGAATTCATGGCTAATTTATATCTATTGAGGAGGCTGCTACCGGCGCAGCCATATCTCTCACTTGTTAAACCGGATATCCAGTCGCATCGGTTTATCGTTCGCAACCCTACTTACCGTGAAACCCTCGACTCGCTTTAAGAATCAATCTAACAAATATTTATTACCTTAACAATTTTGCATTTATACGGTCTATTTGCAAATGTACAAAAAGAACCTGACAGAGGTTCCAGATGTTCATACTTCACTGTGCTCTTCTTCTATCTGCTCTGTTGGCACATCATACAACTATCTACAAACGTTTGTGAAACTAGTGTAATGTGCAAACCATTCTAAGCAAATGACAACATTTATCACCCCTCTTCTGACATGTGTTGGTCTATATGCAACACATGTAGGAGAGCTCACAGGCAAACTACATGGCACAAAATACATAGATTAAAGTTCTCTGTTGTTACGACAGATTTCCGTCTTTCAGAGTTCACTAAGGCCACTTATGAGATCAATGTAGATCGGAGGAGAAAAGGTATTAGCTAAAAGCTGATTTTTATTGACAAATTGTCACGCTCTACACAGCCAATAGTACTTTTTACAGCATGCACCCGCATAACCAGTGACAGTATAATGACCCACCCGGCATGGGATCAAAACTGGAGCATCTGCGCTAATGTTTAGCTACTTAGGAGCTTTAGTTACATTGGACTCATCCAATGACACATTATCAGTACATTTTTGACTGTGTCACCGGGCTGTGTTTTCATTTTGAGCCTTGGTTTTTAAAGTTTAACGTGAGAACTCATCTGACATAGAGTCTCTCCCCTCGTGTGCTACAGTACATATATGAAACAACAACTATAGTCTGAAGTAGCCTGTAACTGTGTAACCGGCTTTAATTAACGTCTCTTCCTCCCCTCTAGCACCGTGTGTTACTATAGTTAGTTATAATGACAATCAATACTTTTTGTGTGTTAGTTTGTTTTTTTTGACTGTAGAAAATCATGAATGTAGCATGATTGTACCTCAGTGCTGAAATCTTATAAAATAAGTGTACGTGACAAATCTAAAACTTCAGAGCTTCATTTTGATTATTCACTCTCTACTAGATCTATTAGCTCTTATCGTTATTTAGTCCTGGTGCTGTTTGTATGAAGTATTTTTCTGTTAAATGATAAGAGGCTCACCTAAAACAATATCAACAATAATAATTATTGATAATGACAATAATAAGAAGGAGTAGAAAAATAATGTACTGAAAGGTTCTGTAGATGGTTAATATTTGAAAGAGTAAAACTTAAAACAAACTTGGCAAAATTATCAGTTTGACTGAATTATATTAAAAAGACAAAAACTAGCAATAGAACAGCTGTTTAGAGGATCCTCCTGTAAAACAGTGTTGTCAGATATTTAAACTTGATTGATAGATTCATTAGGAAACATGATTATGAATGGAGCTGAAATCTTATCTTATTATTTTTATATTTTAGCAGGTGTCAAGTAATGTAACCTGTAACATGTTTCACAAATGGCAACTGTGGAATATGACTCGCTCTTCAGCTCTGAACATTTCAGTCTACTTCTACAACTTCCCAGTTTATTTTCCATCCACCCATCCATCTTCTTCCGCTTCCAGTTTATTTTAATCATTTTAATTTACTACTGCATTAATTTTACTACTGCATAACCAGCCGACTGTATACTATACAGTCTGACTACTCATTAGCATTCTCATTAGCAATGAGAATGCTAATGAGGTGTTTGTATGGGCTCACCTGGCCTTCCAAAAGGCTGTTAATCACCTGTAATTCCTCTTCTTTAAATGGAAATTCATGCTTTCTTGCTGCACGGAGTTTCATTTATGGTTCAATTTATTTATGCAGGATTTAACCTATGGGATGGACAAAAATGAAAATACAGTAGGCCTAAATGAAAACAAAAATTACAAAAAAAAAAAAAAAAAAGCAAATGGCCCTTCTTGTCCAAAACTGACAACACATAATGTAACCTAGTTATGTTATTATTCAATAGTCATTATAAAGGAGGATGAGTATTTGTGGTGTTTATATCTAACATGTCACTGTTTACTAAATCAACAACATCTCATTCTGTCTTAATAATGATGCGTCTCTTCTCTCGCGCTCGCGCACTCTCTCTCCTCGCTCGCTCCTGGTCTGCATGTAGTGCACAGCTGGACACACCGGTCTGTAACAGCTGTTCATATAGCCATCACTATAACTGCTATGATGGTCCGAGGATTAAATACTCATAAATCGATTGTGTTTCATAGGCTTCAGAAAGCATCAAACAGATATGGCCCTTAAAAAAAGTTACAAAAAAAACACGGTCCATCAGGCATTACGGGGATGCCGCGTCAGACCTGCAGATATGAGCGGAGTTTTTTTTTTTTTTTTTTAAATCATCACCAGAAAGGGGGTTGGGCATGTTCATGATGTTGTTTGCGACATAGAGTTGCAGATACGAGGCTGCAGCGGTGCCTCAGTGTTATCTTATCACAACTTATTTTTCCATCAAACGATCCGTGAATCACTTGGTGCTGGTCTGTGGGGAGTGATCTGAACGGATCGCGGATCAATAATGATCCGTTGCAGCACTAGCCACATCCATGATTGTGCTCTGTCTCAGCTGATCGGCTCACGCGCTCACCCTGGCGTATCTGTTCGGATGTGTCTCTATACAGGCTATGGTGAGAGCAGAACATTAAAATCACTGCTCCTCCCCGTGGACAAATGAGGCATTGCAGCTGGTTTTCACCCAGGCTGCTTAGGGGCGTTTCCAGTCGGGGCCTCACTGACTACGTCATCGCAGGGGATTACGTTCCCGTCACGGACCTGCGAAGGACCTGTGAAGGACCAGTCAAGGACCCGTCACGGAAACATGGGAACTTTTGAGTTGCTACATCTGTAGCTGAACCATCAGTATTAACAACCATATCGGAATTTGGTATCGGTGTTTGCAGTAGATGTACATGTCAATTGTGGCAATACAATCATGCTCATCATCAGTGTCGACCAATAGAGGTGAGTGCTTTAAAGTTACATGGGGACTTGAAAGGGTTACTGCCTCATAACCTGAGCGACATGCTCTGTCAAGTGTTGTGTTGCGGATGTTCAAAATGTGTAAGACTGCATGTGGAACTTGTACAACACAGTCATGAGCCAGTACAAAGAAGTAATATTTGTCAATTAAAATGGCAACGACGGCCACTGCTCTTAGACAACTTGGCATACCAACAGCCACAGGGGTCAGTTGAGAGGAGTAGCACGCAACGGGACGGTAATGAGAACCATGTTTGTGTACCAGAATGCCAGTGGTGAAGCCATCTTTCTCAAGCATATGTAGATGGAACGGCTGATGATAGTCAGGCAAACCCAACACTGGTGCCATTGTGAGAGCATTTTTCAGATCTTGAAAGGCTTTGTACATTTCCTCAGGCCATTGTATCGGATGGAGCTGATTGCACTGTGGCGGCTCACAAAACAGAGTCCATAGTTGCATATTCAAAAATCCAGTGTCTGCAGCAATTAGCCATCCCCAGAAAAGACAACATCTGTTTCTTGGTTGCAGGTGGAGGCATATTAACTAGCAGTTTCACCCTCTCTGGTGACAAAAGGCGCTGTCCATCCTTCAAAACATGACCCCAAATAGTCGGCAGAATTGCAACTTTGCCAGCGACGCTCTGTGACCACACTCGGCCAGTCTTTGTAGCAGCAAGATGGAGTCTTTGTGGCAAGCTTCTTTTGGTGGAGAAGCTATTGGGAGATCATCAGCGTACTGCAAGAGAGTGGAGCCCTCTGGCAGGTGGAGTTCATGCAGGTCTCTTTTTACCACCGCTGCATACACCATGGGACTCTCGTCAAAACCCTGTGACAACTGTCGCCAAGTGTATTACTTACCATTGAATGTGAATGCAAACAGATACTGGCTATCTGGATGCAACGGTAACGGGAAAAATGCAGAACTTAGATCAACGACTGTGTAGTGTGTGGAGTTAGGTGGTAAAGAAACTAAAATCGAATTGGTGTCAGGCACAATTGGAGCTGCAGGTACCACTATATTATTAATCGCTTGCAGGTCCTGCATGAACCACCATTCATCAGGGCGCTTTGTTTTGAGAATTGGTAAAATGGGAGTGTTACATGGGCTGGTGGTTTAAACTAGCACGTCTTGATCCAATAGAGACTGAATAACACTTTCAATTCCTGCAATAGCTTTGTGAGGCAAATTGCATTGTCTACTCATTGGTAGCTTAGCATTAGCCTTAAGTGTGACGGAGCCAGATTTACGAAATGCACATAAAATTCATGTTTAGCTGACAAAATGGAACCTCAGACAGCTCAGAAGGAGGTCCATACTGTGTGGAAAGAGGTGGTTAATCTAGATGGTGATAACCGAATGTGTTCACTTACATGTGCTACTCTTTAGTGTTGAGAAGCTGGTACAGCTTCTCTCAAGGCCTGGCACTGAGCCACCATGTCCAAGGTGTTACAGCTCACAGCCATGAGTAACGACCACAGTGATGTGTGGATATGAATCTTTAGCATTAAACAATCCCTGCTATATGTCGGATAGCTGGACTGGTATGGCACATCTCTGGTAAACCAACAAACAAACATTGTTCACACTTCAACCCCTCTTGTAACTAAAAGATCATCAATTTAATACGTATACTGCTCAGAAGGGTTAAATGCTGCAGTTCAATGAAGCCTCTTTGTTGCACATCATTGGGAAGTTTTAGTTTTAATTTAATTTTCTGAATATCTGAAAGTGAAACTGGAAAGCAGATTTAAACCTGGACATAATCAACAGTACAAACAGACTGTAGTGGTTAAACTGAAAAGCTTTTTTTAATGTTATTTGTATTTTTTCTTAGATAGATTTTAGCAGTTTTTATCAATCCCCAAGGAGAAATTAGGTCGTAGTAGCAGTCCGATATATTTGAGTATAATAAAAATACAATAGAATAAACATAAAAAAAACACAAAAAGGGGCTAGGTTCCCATTAGTGGGACAAAGATCAGGCATCAGGTTTAAACAGGTATCAGAAAAGAATGCATCCCATCAGAGCCCTCAAAGTTCTATTTTTTTTATTGTATTTATTTATTTATTTATTTATTATAAATAAATAAGATTTCTGTGATCATGGTTCTTCTATGGGAATTCTGGAAACGGTGGTAATAAAATTGGATGTAGGTGTGCACACATGCTCTGTAATTTTTATAGTAGAGATAGTTGCTCTACTATCTACCAAAATTTCAGCAGTACTTCCATTAAACTGAATGTGCATTACTGGATCTTCAGTGGTATTATTAGAAAGTTCATTCATTGTAGCTTGACTATGAAATGGCTGCTCTGGTCCCACCCTTCTATGTTTTCTTTATGCTTGGTCATAATATGTGGGCTGCATGACAGCAGCTAGTGAAGGAGGGGCTGGAAGAGCAGGAAGAGACGTAGCTATTCGTCTCGTAGCTATTCGTCTCTTGGGTCAGTTCCGGCGACGACCATTGCTATTGAAAATTATCATGTTTTGATCTACCTGTTTCTGTTATTGTGTTGACCACCTTCCTGTGGCGCATACTGCATCATCTGTTTTGGGCTGGAGGCAGGTTTATAGAGACTAAAAACCTCATTCCTGTGCAAAGCCATTGCTTTGTTCATAGTTGCCTTCCAGTCTTGGGTGTGTCAGTCAGTGACCACATTTGGTTTTAGATTCTACAGAAACTCTCCACAGCAAAATTCATGTTCATCTTGTTCTATTTCAACATTAATATCCCACTTTGTGTAAATCATGGTATGAATTCAGGTGTAGACTATTTTGCTTCCTGAATGCAGCAAATTACTTTTCAGAAGTCAGTACGTTTTGTACACATTTGGTTATTGCATTTTTACTTCAACATTTAACCAAAAATTCAAAGTTTTGGGTGAGGCCATTGCCCACCATCAGCTGCTCAGGGTAAAACAAACTCATCTTAGCACAAGATCCACTCAGTTCTGCAAGGGAACTGGATTAGGTGTTTTTCTGGTATTCTTCCATGAATTCAGAGGTCCATAGTTTTCAAACTGCTGTGTTTTCTCAGTCATTCTTTTTGCGAGCATTTATCGAAAAAGTTTGTGACACTTCAGAGGCAGTGGCAAAGTTGTTCTCCTACGTGCCTCTGCATTTCTGGAGTGTAACATCTACTTTTAGGTATTTATGTAGTAGTGTAAACAAACTGTGCTTTTAAGTAGCACCAGTTTGATTTTTAGCTTGACATATATGGTTATTACTATTATGATGTGAGCAGAAACTGCACAATTATGGTATGGTTTAACATAATCAATTCATAATGAGCACCATGATTGGAGTTGAAGTTTATTCTGAGTTGATTTAGTGTGTGAAACGTATTAATCAAGTTGAAACATGTCTTAATCAAGTTTGATGAAGATTGTACTGCACCAAAATAGTATGTGATGATTGTTACAATACATATTTAAAACACTTTGTCTTTGCAGTAGAAAGAACCTGTATCCTATGACAATTTAAGTAAAAAGTTTACCTTTTTTTTTAAAAAAATGAAGTTGAACAAAGCTAACTTTAACGGTATAATCCTTGAAGAGGGAGAGCAGAGCTTTGTTTTGTTTTTGTCTTTACTATCTGCACTTCCTCGTCACTAAGGTCTGTGTAAGGCTCCTCCTCTCTGGGTCTGGCTCCTTCTCCTTCTAACTCTGGCTCATTAGACTGTCTGCTGTCTTCTTCTCCTGTCTGTGCATAATCTTGACTTTCCTTTCTAATTCACTACTGTAGCTGTTAGTAGGAGAAGTTCTTCATAATTTACATAGCCCAGCCATACATCGTAGTTTTTGCACATTTCTCCAAATCATCAATATACTCAGTAAAACCAGTATATCCAAATTTACACTGCCAGAGTTGATTTCAACACTTTTAAAGTGTCTGTATGAGTCCACAAGTGTTAATTTAACTCTTTTTGCAATGTTGGTACTTTAACACTAATTTGGTGTCATTTTTAAAACTCTACTTTGTAACTTAGCTTCTAGTTCCAGCATAACAGGCATTGACACATTTGGCACTTAGATCAATTACCTTTTTTAAATCACTGGATTCAAACTCGCAGCTTCTGTCACTCACTCTCACACCACATCTTTGTACAGGCCACAGTCAACCACACTTGCATACATTCTTAGATGCATCTGGAATGCCAGGATGGATTTCCAACATTAGGGTTAACATTTATCTCAGTCAGTTACGGCTTTTCTTTCTCAAATGTTCCCTCATACGGCCACATGCCATTCATCCATTCACACAAAAGAGAAGTGGACGGAAACACAAAATCCCATCCTTTCAGTCTACTGACGCTTCCAGCTGTGGAGAAAACTTCACCTTAAATTGTGATGCCTGGCCAGATGTGTGTGTTTGTTTTAGCGTACTGCTTATCAATGACAGGTTGGCCATCTAATTTCACACTGGTTGTTAGATTTTTACAGAAAGATGTTTTGTCTTTGACCTAGCTTTTGCTGAGTCAGTTTGCGTGTTTTCAGATTTATCTACTGTTTTGGACAGATTGTTACCTATGCTCGCTTGCGCATGAAGACATTACACATACAGACAAACAGATTTCAATCCACAATACAGCAGCATCAAAGGTCTCCACACCTTTCTAACTACAGCAGTGCTGGTCTGAGGTGAAAGGACGAAAAACTCAGTTCTTTTTCGCCCCCAGTGTATACACATTTAAAAACGTTTCCCACAGGACACAGAATAGACGATCCTTGATCTTGATTTAAACAAAGGAGTACTTTTAAACTCCCCGAAAATGTCTTTTCTATAGTTTAGCCCTCAGGTGGGTCTCTCTGTGCAGAGTGCAGCCCGAAACTGCCCCAGAAACCACCAGCGGGTCCAACCCGCCCCCCTTCAGATCCACACACTGTACACCGCTCTGTAATCAATTTTTGTTACAGCTCCTTTTTCATTTTTAAAGTTGTTTTTACACCATTGTCAGCATTCTTAATTTCTCACTTTAAATCAAAATGCCAATTGAACATCTAACTGGGTTGTTTGTATGACACATTTTCCAAACAACGCCAGAGGTTTCAGCCAGGACATTGTCCCCAAGACACTGAAGCTCCTGACCCCCCTTGTGGGTCTTAGATGTTTTTATATTCCAGGCAAATTAAATAAGCACATAGATTTTTATGATTTCATCAAACGCAGACATGGTAAGGCATAGAAATATAACTTTGCACTTACCACGTCTTTGTTCTGTTGAAATCCTGTTCGTGACACCAATTGTTGTGGAGAAGTTGCTGAAGTCAAAGGTCAATGATGAGGTCAGGAAGGAAGAAAGTGTTCAGGAGCCTCTGATGTCTTATGCTGTATTATTTATTGATGCTTGGCCAAGGAGAATTAGAGACACTCTCAAAGTACATCAGAAGTGCCTGAGTCAGTCTCACATTCTGCCCAACTCATGCTGGTGACCACTACAAGAATAAAAAATTCCATAACACTCAACAAGCATCTTTTTCTTCAGTTACAGAGATGGTGTGTGTACAGTATGCAGATCTTATAAAGAATCACATCATTCATAGAATTCCTCAGACTGCCCTGATCATTTCCTGCTTTACAAAGCAATTCAAAGGAGAAATATTTACAGCCCACAGGCAAATTAGTTCCCCAGTATTATGTATTGTTACTATGTTGAAATAGAGCCACAGGTGCAGTAAATTCACAGTATAACCATTCTTTTTAGAGCAGTCATAGAGTAGTGTTCTCCATAAAGCCCTCTGCTGTAATTAGTGTGTTCATTCCTCATGCATTTCACTATATTTAGCTTTTCTTCACAGAGGACAAAATGCTGAGCTGTGTTCAGTAAATGTGCATACCAACTCTCTTTGGTACTTTGTTGTTCATCTTCTGTCATGGAAATCTGGATTTGTACTGCTTCCTTTGACACTCTGGGTAGTGATTCTTATCCTGAGTTGCCTAAACAGACTGAATGCTTTTATCGTGTTCAGTCTGACAGATGTTCCATAAGACTTTTTTATTTTTAAGTTTTTATTTTATCTTTGTGTCTGCTGAAATATTACAGCTGTGTTGTAATAGACTGTTTCTCTGTCTGAATATTATCCTACTGAGACTCTCTTTCAGAATCATGGCCATACGACAGCTGAAGTAACATGGAGCAGAAACACTGTAATTTAGGTGAGGTTGTAAACACTAGTTAAATCCATTTATAGACAGAGACATTGCAGTATGGAAAAGAACATAATAAAAGGTGGTGAGTGAAAATATGTCCTTTGAAGGACTCAACACTGTACAATTAATTTCTGAATATAGGTCTGTTTTTCTGTTTCTTCTGTCGGTTACATGCAAACTGCTGGTTACAATCAAAGCATGCAGCAATCCAGCAAATTTGAAATCATGCAGAGTCTTTGTGTAACCGACACAAATATGCTGTTTGTGCCATGTGCAAGCAGCTGATTGCATCTTGTTTTTTTGTTTTCTGAAAAGTGGATTTTGTTTTGTGTGTAAAACTGAGTGAGTCTAAAGACTGTCAGGTGAAATGCTTGTCTTCCTCTTACACTTTTCTATATCTAATTGTGTCATTTTTAGAAGAAAGAAAACTCTTTTAAAAGAAGTGTGGTTGTTGTGTGTTCAACTGTCTGAATCAATTGCTGCTTTTATTGTGTGTGCGTGCGTGCATGTGTGTGTGTTAGGGCTGTAGCAATACATTAATCTCACAATACAGTACGATACACGATATTCAGCCAACGATACGATTCGATACGATTCAATAAGATAACATCATTTTCTGAAAGGGACAGTGTGATTTTGGTGACATCTTGTGAGTGTTCCATTGACTTGGATTGAATAACCTGACCCGAATTATTTTTCAGTCCCTTTGCCTGACATACATATGCAGTTTTTCAACCAAATATGTGAAGAACGATAAAATAATGCCCTTTCAATAAAAAAGGTCCCATATGTTTTTGCCTCATTTTTCTCAGGCATGCCACTTAGCAAAGCAAAGAGCCTCCAGAAAGTTGAGGGGAATCTGTCATTCAATAAAAATAGTATTTATGAAGTTATTCTGTCACTCTGCTCTGTGTGCTCCGTGCCCCCTGCCCTCTGTTCTACACACACAGCTCTCTCTCTCTCTCTGTTGTCCCTCCCCCCGAAGTCCCCAGTCCTTTGACTGGCTAGAATACGTCATAGATACCCTCCACTGATTGCTTGAAAAAGAAATTAGTGTGCCTAGTAATGTTTGTCCATTCGTTGACTGCACTTTCAGTCTGCTGAACATCTATTTAGGGCCCGAGCGCCAAACAACGTTCGGGCAGCGAAAGCCCTATTGTATCCTTAGGATTTTTCTTTTTTTTTTTTTTCCTCTGTGCCTCTTTGGGGGCATTTTTGAGGGGCTAAACGCGCTCGAAAACTCACGAAATGAAGACCTCAAGCAGCAAAATATGCTGAAATTTTCAGAATCCGGAAGTCTCATGGGCGGTCGGATATGAAAACTGTAATGCAGAGAGAAAGTCTGTGGTAATGTACTGTACAGACTTTTATACAGCAGAATGAAAACTCACAGCAAGCAGCACAGACTAAGAGAGAAAAAGCTGCTTAGAGCAATGTCAACTAGAATTTTTTTGATAATGTATACTATGTATTAAATTATTTAACTTGTTAAATAATATTTAACTTAAATATTAATTTAAGGTGAAATTAGTTTTAGAAAGCAGCCTTCTGAATATCTCGACAGTCATACCAGTTAAGGATTCCCTGAAGAAACAAAAGGAGGAAGAAGGAAACAATATAATAAAAGCAAGAATAAAAGGAATGTAAAATTGAATGATGATAACATAAACTGACTGGTTTGCTCCTCTCAACTTTCCTACTCTAACAGCTGTGTACAATTCCAAAAATGGAATCAGCTGGTGCAACCATGACTGATTCTCTCAATACAGATGTCAAGCACAGCTGTCATGATGTCATTTATAGCTATATCTTTTTGATAATTGAGTAAAATTTTTATACTTTGATATTTTAGTTTGGCTCCTATCTCATCTGTTGTCTATCAATCAGTTTATCTTTATTTACTGCATTTGTATAGCACTGCTGTTATGGTGACCAGAGATTGTTTTCAGTCTCCTGTAGGTAGCCTTGCCCATCCTTATCTTCCTCTTTCTGCCCCCTCCTCTTCTTTTGCTTTTAACCTTGTCTGAGACTTGTCTAAGTCCTTAAGTCTTGAGGCTGACATACATATAGAAGAATTCATAACAGTAATACATGGGCTGAAACAGACTATAGCTACCATAAACAGTACATGAATCAGCTTGATGTGAGTCCTGTTTATTTGTGAAGAGGTTGTGTTGTTGTTGTCAGCGGATGATGGAAGGGTTCCAGTTTGTGTCTGTTGGATCTCTGGCCTGCAGATGTTTCCTGCTTCATTGTTCAGAAACTAAACAGAAACTACAGTTCTGGACCTGCAGGCGCCTACAGTCCATACAACTTCCATGTCCTTCCTAATCCTCCTTGACCCAGACACCCTCTGCACATATGACTGTTCATAGTCAACTGTCTGGTTTCTCTCTTGCTGCTGATTTTTTTTTAACCTAACAGACAAGAGTGTACTCAGTAGACTGCAGATGTCTGCAGATGTCTCACGGCATTATTGTATAGTATGTATGTATGTATGTATGTACACTACCGGTCAAAAGTTTTAGAACACCACACTTTTTCAAGTTTTTTACTGAAAATTATTCCGTTTATTGTGCCATTGCACTCTGAAACGAAAGGATAGAACAAATAAGCAATGTGAGTTGAAAAAGAAATCATAGAATCAGTTTATAGACCAAAACGTATTCTAAACTTTTGACTCATCAAAGTAGCCACCTTTGGCAGATATAACAGCTGAACACACTCGTGGCATTCTTTCTACAAGAGAAATCAAATATTCTTCAGAAAGTTCTTCCCAAGTCTGTTGCAGAAGTTTCCATAAATGTGTGGCACTTGTAGGTTGCTTGGCTTTAACTCTTCTACTCTTCGATGAGGAAGTCTGGAGACTGTGCTGGCCACTCCATGTTTTCAAGCTTACCATCTTGTTCTTTTTTCCTGAGGTAGTTTTGGCATAGCTTGGCCTTGCGTTTTGGGTCATTATCTTGCTGTAAGATGAACCTCTGACCAACTAGGCGCATACCAGAGGGTATTGCATGGCGCTGCAGAATGCTGTGATAGCCGTTTTGGTTCAGGGTGCCGCTCACTCTGTACAAGTCACCGACCCTGGATCCAGCAAAACAGCCCCAGACCATCACACTTCCTCCTCCATGTTTGACAGTTGATGTCACACACTGTGGAACCATCCTCTCGCCTACTCGACGGCGTACAAAGATCCTGCGTGATGAACCGAAGATTTGAAATTTTGATTCATCAGTCCATAATACCTTCTTCCAGTCTTCAGTAATCCAATGGCAGTGTTTCATGGCCCAGGAGAGCCTCTTTGTCTTATTCTGACGTCTGAGCAATGGCTTTCTTGCTGCAACTCGTCCTGTCAAACTTGCAGCTCGAAGTCTTCTCTTCACAGTTGAAACTGAGACATGCTTACTACGACCACTATTAAGCTGTGCTTGAAGCTGTTGTCCTGTGAGCCACCTATCACGCAAGCTGTTAACTCTCAGAAACTTGTCTTCTGATTCAGTTGTGGCTTTGGGTCTGCCAGACCACTTCCTGTCAGAGTTTCCACCAGTTTCTGAGTGCCTTTTGATGGTGAAGAAAACTGTACTCATTGACACCTTGACTTTCTTTGCAGTTTCTCTATAGGAAAGACCTACATTTTTAAGTGTTATGATGGTCTGTCTCTCGTCCATTGTTAATTGCCTTTTTCTTGCCATTTTTGTAGCAACGCACTACTTTCTGCAGTACAGTACTGTTCACCTGATGCTCATGAGGGTCTGGTACCACAATGTGTTCCAACACTGCTTTTATGCAGACAGAGGGGATTGTAAGTAATCAAGAAAAGATGGAACACCCGTAGGAATTAGTAGTACCAGCTTTCAAGCCTGATTCTACCTTCATTGCTACAGAACAGCTTTAAATTGTTAGCCCACTTCATCTTCCCTGAAAATGGCCTTTCTGTATAATTCTAAAATGTACATTATTTTTAAGTTTTAAGTAACCAAACCTTTTTTTTAACCTCTGGCTGTTCAGTACTTACCTTTGTGCCATTTCAAGCTATACATTGGGCTTGCACGACTTGAATTGCAATAAATAACTGGAAAAATTAGGGTGTTCTACAACTTTTGACCGGTAGTGTATGTATGTATGTATGTATGTATGTATGTATGTAACAGTGACTGCAGATTGTATAACAACTGGACAACTGGTTTTACAGTTCACGAGTGTCTGAAACTCCTGAACTCCTGACCCCAAGGCTTCCGAGCTCCGACTGCTGCTAGCATTTAACTAAACCAGACACACACACGTCATCTCCTAACCCACCTACATAGACCAGTTTGCATTGTAGAAAAACACAACACAGCATTTAATTGTCTGTATTATTGGGGAGCAAAGAAGTTTTTGGGCTTGTGGTAATAACAAAGCACCCGGCTGCATCCACTGCAGTGTAATTATTCATTTCAAATCAGTCAGGAGACTCATAGGATTCTCAACAATAAATACTTTACAAAATGCCATCAAAGATTTATATCAATCAGAACGTTTCCAACCAAAGATGTGCCAGGAAAAGTTCTACTTAATGGTCTGACCAGTTAATTGGAGTTCAGACACTGTTTTCATAAAATTCTCGTGTTCAACACCATGACATTGGAAATACTAGTTTAACATAGTAGTCTCACGGTCTAGTTGTCACTTGACATGTTGACCATGACCAAGACAATGAAAGCTCTGAAGGAATAGTCAGTTGTCCATCAATTTCAGCTGTCCTCGGATGCCGACAGATAATAAATATCCAAGCCAAGATATCTTTTCTGTGCGCCTATCTTTGATATGAACAGATATCTGCACATGAAAGACTGTGTTCTGCTTTTGCTGTCCATAGGGACTGCTTATCAACAGTTATGGCACACCTGCGTTTCTGTCACAAAATCTTTCCGTTATGGGTCTTGTGTGTGGCTTGTTGTCTTGTTCTTTTTACTTTCAGGTACCGCCCCTGCTCTCTCTGCCAGCTGATTACCTGATTAACACCTGCTGGCTATAAAACACCTACCGGTGTGTTGGCGTGGGGAGTTGGTGTGGCATTGGTGCAGTTGGTGGCATGGTCCTGCAGCCAGTGGGTCGTGTGTGCTGTGTGTGTTTCTGGTCGGCATCGTGTTAATTTTGAAGAAGCCTTTTTCTTTGTGATTGAAAGTGTTTGGTTGAATAAATCCCTGCGGTTGCAGTCGGTCATTGGTTCATCCCTTTTTTTGGTCATTATTAGGGCCTGAGCGCTGAACAACGTTCAGGTAGCGAAAGCCCTATTGTATCCTTAGGATTCTTCTTTTTTTTTTTTTTTTTTGGGCCTGATCACGCGATGCGAGGCCCTATTGAATTTCGAATGTTTATTATTAGGGCCCGAGCACACGGTGCAAGGCCCTATTGAATTTCGAATGTTTATTAATTTTTTTTTTTCGGGTGTTTATTTATTTTTTTATTATTATTAGGGCTCGAGCACCGAACAGTGTTCGGGCAGCGAAAGCCCTATTGTATCCTTAGGATTTTTCTTTTTTTTATTTTTTTTCTGATGTTTTTTTTTTATTATTATTATTATTTTTAGGGCCCGAGCACTGCGGTGTGAGGCCCTATTGAATTTCGAATGTTTATTTTTTTTTAGGGCCCAAGCATGCAGTGCAAGGCCCTATTGAATTTCGAATGTTTATTATTTAGGGCCCGAGCACGCGGGGTGAGGCCCTATTGAATTTCGAATGTTTATTTATTTATTTATTTTTATTATTAGGGCCCGAGCGCCGAACAATATTCGGGCAGCAAAAGCCCTATTGTATCCTTAGGATTTTTCTTTTTTTTTTAAATTTTATTTTATTTTAAAAAATTTTCTCGGTGCCTCTTCGGGGGCATTTTTGAGGGGCTAAACACGCTCGAAAACTCACGAAATGAAGACCTCAAGCAGGAAAGTGTGCTGAAATTTTTAGAATCCGTAAGTCTCACGGGCACAGGCACCAAGATAGATACACAGCGCCACCTACAAAATCTTGTACGGAGCCTCTGCCACTGACAAAATTGCGCGTAGAGACATGGTTTTTGATGGCCACATGTATCTCCCCCGGGCCTACAAAAAAAGTCTCTTGGTGACCTGGGCTACAACAAAGTGTACGGCGTCCATTTTGTTTCAAAGTTGGCATTTTCGTGTTTTGGGCTCATTTCCAGGGGTCGCATTTGAACAAACTTCTCCTAAAGCTTTCATCCTTTCTGTTTGAAACTTGGCATGTGTGTTCTTAAGGCCTCAAAAATGAAAAGTTATCAAAATTGTGAGTTTTGGATTTACTGTGTGGGAGGGGCAGGGCCACGAAATTCTGCATGTTTTCATGAAATTTTGACGTGCTATAACTTTGCGAAAAATACTCCAATGTTCCCCAAACCTCTGATATATAATGGCAGTCTGGCCTAGAACACATTTCCATGACAACATTTGGTGATTTTCACAGCGCCTCCTACTGGCAATAGAAAAAAACACCTTTTCGAGATGACGTCCGGCTCGGACAATATTGACGGTACGGTGCTGAAACTGAGTGAAAATATCAGAAACAACCTTGGGAAGAAACCATCCAAAAATGGTGAGTTTTTGAGAAACTATGTAGACACGGCAGCCTGTCAAAGTCAAAAACGCCGATTTTTTTTTCAAAAAAATTGTAACTCCATTGACTTTTTGGGCTGATTTTCAGGCAAAGGTGTTGGGCTTTCATATACTTTCTCAGAGCTGTCTGAAACTTCTTGTGGTTATTAAGACCAATGTTATGCAAATTTTAGCTGCATAATTAACTAGGGTGCGGGGCAAATCACTCTATAGCGCCCCCTTGAACTATTCTTTGAGGCAGCCCCGCCACAGTTTTGGACAAAGAGTTAAGAAACCTCAGCTGAATTGTAGAACATGGCAAAAAAGTCTCTTGGAGCAATGGGTTTCAATTAACAGAAAGCTGGCGCTCCATCAAGTTTGACCATTTGACCCAGTTCTGGCTAATGTGTGTGGTCAATTGAAGGAAGTACTTCGAATGCTTCGAAGGCTTGCATATTTTCCGCCCGGTGTCAGGCCGGTGCCCCCCGACGTGCCACCCCCACGTTCGGTGTTTTTGGCGACAGGAAGTGTCCATTTTACTTGACGATAGCTTTCTCCAAAGTGTGTGAGTATATCCACCTCAAACTAGGTGTGGATGTTGTCAAGGCCTTGGTGTTGACATTTGAGAAAGAATTTCAACTTTTCATCAGAGGGCGTGGCTGTGGCGGCCCGTCAAAGTCAACAGTGCCGATTTTTTTGAAAAAATCTGTGACTCCATTGACTTTTTGGCTGATTTTCAGGCAAAAGTGTTGCAAATTTCGGCTGCATACTTAATTAGGGGGCGGGGCAAATTGCTCCATAGCGCCCCCTTGAATTTATCTTTGAGGCAGCCCCGCCACAGTTTTGGACACAGAGTTATGAAACCTCTGCCGAATTGTAGAACATGGCAAGACCTACGAAAAAGTCTCTTGGAGTAATGGGCTAAAATTAACAGGAAGCAAGATATTTAAAAATGAAAATCACCATTTTTGCTGTTTCGGGCTGGTTGAGAAGGGGTCATATTTGAACGAACTCCTCCTAGGTATTTTATCCAATTGACTTCAAACTTGGTAGCTGTGTTCATATAGACCTCCTGAGTAAAAGTTATCAAAATTATGAATTTTGAGGAAACTCTCTGGGCATGGTACTCCATCAAATTTGACCCTTTGATCCAAAATTGTAACTCCATTGACTTTTTGGCTGGTTTTCAAGGCAAAAGTGTTGGGCTTTCATATACTTTCTCAGAGCTGTCTGAAACTTCTTGTGGGTATTAAGACCAATATTATGCAAATTTCGGCTGCATAATTAATTGGGGGTGGGGTAGAGATCGCTCTATAGCGCCCCTTTAACCTTTTCTTTGAGGCAGCTCCGCCACAGTTTTGGACACAGAGTTATGAAACCTCAGCTGGGTTGTAGAACATGGGAAGACCTACAAAAAAGTCTCTTGGAGCAATGGGCTAAAATGAACAGGAATGAAAATCACCATTTTTAGTGTTTGGGGCTGGTTGAGAAGGGGTCCTATTTGAACGAACTCCTCCTAGGGACTTTATCCAATTAACTTCAAACTTGGTAGGTCTGTTCATATAGACTTCCTGAGTAAAAGTTATCTAAATTCTGAATTTTGATTAAACAGTGTGGGCGTGGCGCTCCGTCACATTTGACCATTTGACCCAGTTCTGGCTAATGCGTGTGGTCAACTGAACAAACTACTTCGAAGGCTTGTATATTTGCCGCCTTGTGTCAGGCCGGTGCCCCACGACGTGCCCTGAAGCAGCTAAACAACCAAAACGAAACATGAACCTCCACCATGTTTCACTGTAGGGACCATGTTCTTTTCTTTCTACTTTCAATAATCGAAAGACTATATAAGTTCCATTCAATTTTATTTATATAGCATCAACACTTTCCATATAGAGCAGGTGTGTGAAGGGAAAGGATCATGAGGCCAACAATCAAATGTTATTTGTAGGAATTACCTGGTTGTTTAATGTCACAATTAAACCAATAATTAAAGATTGAGGAAACTATGGTCAAACTTCAGATTCACCAGATTTGACTCCATTCTCAGTATAAAGTGCATACGAGGAGAACAATTTTCAACAGAGTGCAAAAAAATCCTACTACTCCCTTAGACATTATGAATCTGTTATTTATAAGTCTTCCCCTTTATTTTGGCAGGGATTTCATTGTCATCCAATGAGAAAAGAGTTTATCTCCTTGACAGGCTCCTCCCCTCGACATCTACAAACACAAAAAAACAAAAAACAAAAAAACAGAGTCAAATAAAACAGGATTCTCCCTGAACTGCTCACACTGTGTTTTGTTTAGGTTTTTTGATTAATGTCATTTGGTGGAACTCAGCGTTCCTGAGAACAGTCAGCCATACCTGATTGACCAACAGCTGCTGCTATCTCATCCTCAGACTGAGAGAGGCTGCCTGAGCATGGTATCTGCATTCCTTACCCCCTCCGCCCTTCATCCTCCTCCTCCACCCTCCAGATCCCCTCGTTCCATACATTCCTGCATATGGAACTGAAGCTTTAAATTCACCTTTGCTCTGTTGACTCTGTCAAGTTAAAGGCTGTGAGTGTGTCCGTCCAGAAATACCATTATCTGGGTCAGAACTGATGGAGACAGAGGAGCTGGACTCCTGTCCAGACCAGTTTGACCCAAACATTGCATTTGTCTTTTTCTGAGGACCTGACAATGAAGACAAAAATTCAGAACTGCTCAGCACTTATTGTTCATTACTGGCTCAGTCTCTCTCTAATGTCAAACTATTTTTAAATCATCCAGATGCTTCCATAGGTGCTTCAGACTCTTCTTACATAAAAAACATGCTGTTGTGTATCAGTGTCTGTACTGTTTCAAATCAAATCAAATAGAGACATGGTAACAATCATGACAATAATAATGTATGAGAGAGAGAGAGGAGAGAGAGACAGACAGACAGACAGACAGAGACACACAAGACAAACAAGTCCATTGGCAGCATAACTAATGGATAACCTGAGCCAGCCCAAGCTATAAGCTCTATCCAAAAGGAAAGTCTTAAGTCTACTCTTAAAAGTGTTGACTGTGTCTGCCTCCTAAACCCAGAATGGTAGTTTGTTCCACAGAAGAGGAGCTTGATAGCTGAAAGCTCTGGCTCCAAATCTACTTTTGGAAACTATAGCAACCACAAGAGACCCAGCATTCTGAGAGCGCAGTGTTCTAGAGGGGTAGTAAGGTACTATGAGCTCTTTTAGATATGATGGTGCCTGACCATGAAGAGCTTTGTATGTAAGGAGAAGAATTTTAAATTCTATTCTAGATTTAACAGGTAGCCAGTACAAGGAAGCCAAAATGGGAGAGATGTGATCTCTGATCTTGGTTCCTGTCAGAACACGTGCAGCAGCATTCTGAATTAGCTGCAAAGTCCTAAGAGACTTATTGGAGCAGCCTGATAACAAAGAGTTACAATAGTCCAGCCTAGAAGTAATAAATGCATGGACTAGTTTTTCTGCATCCGCTTGAGACATGATGCGTCTGATTTTGGCGATGTTACATAAGTGGAAGAATGCAGTCCTTAAAATTTGTTTTATGTGGACATTAAAGGACAAATCCTGAACAACGGTGGAGCTGGAGGCCAGGGTGATCCCGTCTAAAGTAACTAAGTCTCTAGAAAGAGAGTTTCTGAGGTGTTTGGGTCCAATTACAAGAACTTCAATTTTGTCTGAATTTAACAGCAGAAAATTGTAGGTCAGCCAACTTTTTATATCCTTAAGGTTTAATGCTTGGAGTTTAGTTAACTAACTGGTTTCATCAGGCTTGATTGATAAATATAATTGGGTGTCATCAGCATAGCAATGAAAATTGAGTGATTCTTAATAATGTTCCCTAGAGGAAGCATATATAAACTGAATAGAAGTGATCCTTGTGGGACTCTGTAACAAACTTTGGTATGCATGGAGGATTCATCATTGACGTGAACAAACTGAGATCGATCTAAGAAATAAGATTTAAACCAGCTTAGGGCGGTTCCTTTGATGCCAATTTGATGCTTCAGTCTCTGTAAAAGAATTTGATGGTCAATGGTGTCAAATGCGGCACTAAGGACAAGTACAGAGATGAGTCCTTTGTCTGATGCCATTAGGAGGTCATTTGTGACTTTGACTAGTGCGGTCTCTGTGCTATGATGCACTTTAAATCCTGACTGAAAATCCTCAAATAAACTGTTCTTATGGAGAAAGTCACACAGCTGATTAGCTACAGCTTTCTCAAGTATCTTAGAGAGAAATGGAAGGTTTGATATCAGTCTGTAATTGGCTAAAACCTCTGGATCTAGAGTGGGCTTTTTAAGAAGAGGTTTAATTACGGCTACTTTAAAGGACTGTGGTACATATCCTGATAATAAGGACAGATTAATTATATCCAATAAAGAAGGGCTAACTAGAGGTAAGACATCCTTGACCAGCCTGGTTGGGATGGGGTCTAAGAGACAGGTTGACAGCTTAGATGAAGAAATTATTGAAGTTATTTGATGAAGGTTGATGGGAGAAAAACAGTCTAATTATATGTCAGGTTTCACAGCTGTTTCCAAACTTGCTGTATCAGAATGCAGATCAGTGCCTGTCAAAGGCAAGGCGTGATGAATTTTGTCTCTAATAGTTATAATTTTATCATTAAAGAAGCTCATGAAGTCATTACTAGTTAGACCTAAAGGAATAGATGGGTCAATAGAACTGTGGTTCTCTGTTAGTCTGACTACAGTGCTGAAGAGAAACCTGGGGTTGTTCTTATTTTCCTCTATTAATGAAGAGTAATAGGCTGTTCTGGCATTGCGGAGAGCCTTCCTGTATGTTTTAAGATTATCTTGCCAGGCTAAACGAGATTCTTCCAGTTTAGTGGTACGCCATTTGCGTTCAGAATTACGTGCCACTTGCTTTAAGTTACGAGTCTGCTGGCTATACCATGGTGCTAACCTCCTCTGTTTAATTATCTTCTTTTTCAGAGGTGCAATAGAGTTGAGAGTTGACTGTAATGAGCCTGTAGTACTGTCAACAAGATGATCTATTTGTGAGGGGCTAAAGGAAGCAGACAGTCCTCTGCTACATTGAGACATGGCATTGAATTCAATACTGAAGGAATCACTTCCTTAAATTTGGCTACAGCACTATCAGATAAACATCTGCTGTAGGAGTTTCTGCAAAAAGGCTTATAGTCCAGTAATATGAACTCGAAGGTTATTAAAAAATGGTCAGATAGAAGAGGATTCTGTGGAAAGACTATTAGATGATCAATTTCAATGCCATATGAAAGAACAAGATCAAGAGTGTGGTTCAGACAATGAGTCGGTTTATTTACACTCTGACAGAAGCCAATTGAATCTAATAAAGAGATAAACACAGTACTAAGACTATCATTGTGGTTGTCCACATGAATATTAAAATCACCTACAATAATTACTTTATCTGTTTTAAGGATCAAGCCTGATGCAAATTCTGCAAATTCAGATAAAAATTCAGAGTAAGGACCAGGAGCTCGATATTCTGTAACAAATAGAATTGGCTGTAATGTTTTCTAGGTTGGGTGAGTGAGGCTAAGGACAAGACTTTCAAATGAATTATAATTTAGTTTAGGTTTAGGATTTATTAATAGACTTGAGTCAAATATGGCTCCAACTCCACCACCTCGACTGGTACTTTGAGGAAAATGAGTATTACAATGACTGGGAGGAGGTGGTGTACCGTGGGCTTCAGTTTGCGGCTATGCTTCGTTCGACAGTCACCCAGCCTCCCGAGCAGCCGGGGGACGGCTAAAAAATGCACAAATCTGAAATTTGTGGGGGGAAAATAAAGATCAAGTCAGTGGAGGAGTCAGTGTGTGGTTTTCATCAGAGCTCGGAGCTGATTGATTTTTACAATTCAAATCTGTGTTTACTTTCTTCATCTTACACTGAACTTTTCATTCTTCTTTTGTATTGTATGTATTGTGTCTTGTGAATTGATCTCCATACAATCCTCATATGTGTGTTGCAGGCTCTGTTGAAGATGGACTGTCAGGGTCTCGTGGCCAGGCTTGTCATGGACTTTGTCCTTTTGACCACGGCTGTGGAGTTGGCCGGGCGCTGGAGGGAGCTGGCTGAGAGGCTCGCCAAGGTTTCACGCCAGCAGATGGACGCTTACGAGGCTCCCCATCGCGACAAGAATGGGGTGGTGGACAGTGAGGTAGATTATTAAGAGTGTGGTGCGCACATCCCTGAGGGTGTGTGAGCCCGCCGCTAGGAGGTGCGCGAGATGAAAAATGGATGGAATAATGGAGGTCTAATAATTAAACAATTTGTGTTTTTTTTCCTCACACAATAAAGATGTGTAAATAAACATTTCCTTTGTAAAATTTAAAATCAAAAACTGTAATTTTAATTAATAAATAAATGCAGGCTATTCAAAATGCACTTCATCTTAAAATGAAGCGTAGAAGAAGTTATCTTCTACACACTGCATTGTGCATAGAAGAAGATAACGTCTTCTACACATATATGTGCACCTAGCTTGTGGCCTCTATGTCATTCATATTCGCAAATATGCTCAATTGGCTGAAATCAAACATCAGAGAGTTTTGTGCCAAGATGCAGGCCCACCCGTTGCATTAATATGGGTAAGTATTTGACTGTCATCCATCCTCTTTGCTCTTAAAAGTGGAAGCTTGTGCATAACTTTGTTGCATTATATTGAAACTGTGTTATAGTGTTTCAGATTAATTCAAATGCCAGAGCGCATCATTGTGATCGTGATTATTTTATTATATGTGTTTTCTGTTCACTTGAGCATGATTAAACATGCTGCTTTTATTGTTGGGACATAGAAGGGGGTGCAGGGCTAAAAAAGTTTGGGAACCGCTGATTTAAGAAGAATGTTTATTCAGGTTAAATCGGAATGAGAATCACAATCAAAGCGTGAAGTTTTATTTTCTGTTTTTATTTATAGTAATTATTATTTATTGCATTTTTGCAGGCCATGTGGAAGCCAGCGTATGACTTCCTGGTCACATGGGCTGCACAGATTGGTGACAGCTACAGGGACGTGATCCAGGAGTTGCACATGGGCTTAGACAAGATGAAGAGTCCCATCACCAAACGCTGGAAGCACCTGACCGGCACGCTCATCCTCGTCAACTGCCTGGACACCTTGCGGAGCTCTGCCTTCAGACCTGCCGCTCAGGACGACTACTCCATCTAAACTCCCTGCTTCATGACTCCATGTTAATCATGTTGGTGTTTCGTATCAAATCAAATCAAATTTTATTTGTATAGCTCAAAGTCACAAAACACATTTTGCCTCTGAGGGCTTTATAATCTGTACAGAGTGACGCTCTCCGTCCTTAGACCCTCGGTTCGAGTGAGGAAAAACTTGCCCACAAAAAAACCTTTTAACAGGGAAAAAATGTGGAAGAAACCTCAGGAAGAGCCACAGAGGAGGGATCCCTCTCCCAGGACGGACAGACGTGCAATAGATGTCACGTGTACAGAACAAATCGACACAAACATATTGTACAATTACAATAAATGATAGAATGACAATGAATTACAATGAATGATAGAATGACAATGAATTACAATGAATGATAGAATGACAATGAATTACAATGAATGAACTTTCTCTACACCAGTTCATTTGAACTCATTCCAAACACTACTGCTGTCATAAGTTGATGTTTTATTTAGCGCCACTTTCAGCTCACACAATGATTCATAAAGACTCTTTTAATAGTCTTGTATAGTTATATATATTTTATACTATTATTACAGCACAGCATTTTTCAAGCAACACCTTGAAGCCTTTGGTTAAGAACTGTGGATTGAAAGCCAAAGAGGATAGTTTTATGTCAAATCTGTTCTATTTATTCCTACATGAAAGAGAAACTTCTATTTTCTCCTTCTTTTTCAGGTCCTTCTATTGTTGGAGTCCTCTGTTCACAGATCCAGATATTCTGCTGTCAGTCTGAATCTTGTAAAAACTGAACAAAATAGAATAGTTTATGAATCTTGTACACAAAGTTTTAATAAGCTCTCCACTAGTGCCAAAATATTTAGCCAGTTAATTGAAAAGTCATTTTACAGAAAATGAATGAACAACCATTAAATATTCTAAATGAAATAACTGTTTGCAGCAAGAATTTCAAACACTGTCTGATTTCTATTAACAGCTGTCGACAAAGCCATCTCAACTCACGGTCATTTGTTCTGGTGGTTTCAGCCATCTAATAGTTATGCACTGCAGTGCTGCTGTAAATAATATATTTAAAAGATATTTCTCGGACCTCCCATTCAATCCTTTAGGCATCACTCCTAATAGAGCCACAGTGGGATCTCGAGGTATATGCTGTTGGAAAACCTCTTTAAGAGCATCGAATACCTCACCCCAGAATGTCTTTAGTTTGGGACATGACCAGAATATATGGGTATGATTGGCATTATGTGTTCCACAGTTCCTCCAGCATGAGCTGGGATGTGACTGACTCATTCTAGATGTTATATCTGGAGTCCTGAAAAATCTGATAATCATTTTCCACTTAAACACCAAGCCATACTCTGACCACCTTCTGAAACCGATGTCTAAATTATTAGGTGTGAAGCTCTTCATAGATCCAATGCTGATTAATGGTGATATTTGTTTCAAAAGATGACTGTACTTGAATCCAAATTTTATTATTCTTGTTCTTATTCTGAGTATTCTTAGTCCAAATTGCCATTTCCTTTATGGGATCATCCAGGAAGGGTAGATCTTGCAGAGATTTTAGCGAGCATAAACTTTTTTCAATGTTAAGCCAACGTGTGTCTGAATTGTTCTAAAGCCATACGATCATAGGTTTCATTTGTGCAGCCCAGAAGTAATATTTTAGATTTGGGAGTTTAAGACCGCCGTTTAATTTAGATAACTGTAGGGTTTTAAGTCGAACTCTAGGGCGCTTTTTTTGTCATATAAATTTTGACATCATTTTCTCCAGATTATCGAATGTGGATTTTGGAATTTCTATAGGTAACATCTGAAACAATTAAAGTATCTGGGTAGAATGTTCATACGGATACTTTAAACACGTCCCAGCAGAGACAGGGGGAGCATAGACCACCGTTCTAAATCATTATTAATGCTCCTAATTATCTTATAATTGGCGTCAAACAGATTCTGCAGAGATGGGGGAATATATATACTTAGGCATTTAATACCTTCCGTGGGCCATTTAAATCCGCTCTGAAACTGTACACTGTGGGATCGTGCCATTTATATCCAGAGCCATAGTTTTTCCCACATTTACCTTGTATCCTGAATAGAACCCAAACTTGGCAATTTGTCTTTTTAAATGTGGTATCGTTAATGCAGGTTTTGTCAGATATAAGTTCTGGTGCTTTTGACCAGAATACTTGGTTTTCATCAGCTGTCATGGAGCAACTGAAGATGTTTAATCTTTACATGACCCTGAACCTCTTAAAATGTCTGCTGATAAGGACCAAATGATTCAACTGTTTGTTCGACGATTTCTGTTTTCAGACAACAAACTAAATCTTAACCACTCATTTCTCAACTCTTTCCTCTCTGCTGCCTGTATTCTTTGATCCAGTAGAAAACAATTTTATCAAAGTTTGCTAAAAATGAATACAGCTCTACACAGATGACCTTGTACAATGTTGAGACCACTGTTGTAAAGACACTGGTAAAAAGTTTAGTATCAGTGCTGCATACTGTACCATGTGCTAGTCACACATCCATCCACATCCATTGGGATTAAAAGCCTTTTTGTCACTGCATACTTTTGTGGAAAAGAAATAAAATGTAAATATTTGTAGACACCATTGTCAGATTGTGTCTGTTTCTGGTTGCAGTCAGCTGTGATCATTTCCCTGTAAATATTTGAAACAAGAGCAGCAGACTGTCATGTTTATGTGTTAACTGTGTCCTGACTGAGGGGAAACTGAAGAAAAATTAAAGCCGCAAGCGGCGTCGAACGGGCCCTCGCGCGTTTGCGCATGTTGGCCAAGTTTTAAGTCAATCAGATGAAGTCCCTGGGAGGAGTTTGTTAAAACAGAACATAAGCAACCACTTTTTTCTCATACGGTCAAATTTGACAAAATAGCCACGCCCACACCGTTCATCAAAATTCACAGTTTTGCTAACTTTTCATAGTCAAGGCCTTAAGAACACAAATGCCAAGTTTCAATTAGATGGGATGTAATCCCTAGGAGTTTGTCAAAATAGTCCACACATATTTGCCAGAATTCAAAGTCAAAGGGTCAAATTTGATGGAGCGCCACGCCCACACCGTTTGATCAAAATTCAGAATTTTGATAACTTTTACTCAGGAAGTCTATATGAACACATCTACCAAGTTTGAAGTGACTTGGATAAAATCCCTAGGAGGAGTTCGTTCAAATTTACCACATTCAGGGGGCAAATTTGGATCAAATGGTCAAATTTGATGGAGCGCCACGCCCACACAGTTTCATCTAAATCCGTAATTTTGAAAAAACTTTTACTCAGGAAGTGTATGTGAATGAACCTACCAAGTTTGAAGTCAATTGGATAAAAACCAAGGAGTCAACCAGCCCAAAACACCAAAAATGGTGATTTTCATTCTTAAATATCTCGCTTCCTGTTAATTTTAGCCCATTGCTCCAAGAGACTTTTTCATAGGTCTTGCCATGTTCTACAATTCGGCTGAGGTTCCATAACTCTGTGTCCAAAACTGTGGCGGGGGTGCCTCAAAGAAAAGTTCAAGGGGGCGCTATAGAGCGATTTTGCCCCGCCCCCTAATTAGTTATACAGCCGTAATTTGCATCATAATGGTCTTAATAACCACAAGAAGTTTCAGACAGCTCTGAGAAAGTATATGAAAGCCCAACACTTTTGCCTTAAAACCAGCCAAAAAGTCAATGGAGTTACAATTTTGGATCAAAGGGTCAAATTTGATGGAGCGCCACGCCCACACAGTTTCATCAAAATTCATAATTTTGATAAATTTTACTCAGGAAGTCTATATGAACCTACCTACCAAGTTTGAAGTCGATTGGATAAAATCCCAAGGAGGAGTTTGTTCAAATATGACCCCTTCTCAACCAGCTCAAAACACCAAAAATGGTGATATTCATTCTTAAATATCTCGCTTCCTGTTAATTTTAGCTCATTGCTCCAAAACACTTTTTCGTAGGTCTTGCCATGTTCTACAATTCAGATGAGGTTCCATAACTCTGTGTCCAAAACTGTGGCGGGGGTGCCTCAAAGAAAAGTTCAAGGGGGCACTATAAAGCGATTTTGCCCCACCCCCTAAATAATTATGCAGCCGAATTTTGCATCTTATTGGTCTTAATAACCACAAGAAGTTTCAGACAGCTCTGAAAAAGTATATGAAAGCCCAACACATTTGCCTGAAAATCAGTGAAAAAAGTCAATGGAGTTACTTTTTTTTTTTTTGAAAAAATTGGCGTTTTTGACGGGCCTCTGTGTCTACTTAGTTTCTCAAAAACTCACCATTTTTGGAGGCCAGACTGCCATTATATATCAGAGGTTTGGGGAAGATTGGAGTATTTATCGCAAAGTTATAGCACATCAAAATTTCATGTAAACCGCAGAATTTTGTGGCCCCGCCCCTCCCACACAGAAAATCCCAAACTCACGATTTTAATAACTTTTCATTGTCAAGGCCTTAAGAACACACACGCCAAGTTTCAAACAGATAGGATGAAAGCCATAGGAGGAGGAGTTCAAACACGACCCCTGGAAATGACCCCAAAAACATGAAAATACCAACTTTGAAACAAATGGAAACAACATTTTATTCTTGCAAGAGTAACAGTTCTACAAATGCACAAGACAGTCTGCAGAATTTTTTTTTGCCTTTTTGGGGCAATCTCTGGCCCAGTGTCCTTTTTCCTTGCAGTAGAAACATTCATCCTGATCATGCGTTGCATTGTTTTCTTGTGTTTGTCCTCTTCCTCCACCTCTCCCTTGCTTGCCTCGCTGACCGCGTCCTCCACGTCCCCAATTGGGTCTGCGGCCTGCATGTTAGCCAGCAACAGCAATACTTTGCATCATAGTTAGAGAAGCATTGTACTTGCATAAACATAAGCATAAACATAAACTCACATTTTTCAAGTTCCTTGTCCCTTTCCTCTGTTTGCCGCTCCTCAGCATGTTCGGCATGTCTACGGATCTCCTTCAGACGTTGATCCTTCCAGCCAATGCAGGAACTCTCGACACTGTGGTAAACACTAGGACACAGACCACTCAAGAAACAACTTTTCAGATTACTTTCATACGCTGTTTCGTAATTTTCCATGTCTGTATTGTCAGGTTTGGGAATGCCACAATATTGTTCAAATACACCACTCAGTCTGTGATAATAATCTTCAGTGTTTTCTTCTTTTTTGTGTGTTTTCTTAATTGTGTTTTCTTCTTAATAACTCTCCCAGATGATCTTTTAGGTGTGGTAGGTGGTAGGCTTTGGGCTACAGTGGGATCGGGAGTGACAGGCCCCACAGAAGGTAGGGGAGGGGAGCCCGGGTCACAGGAACTGGCATGGCTCTGGTCACTAGTCTCTGATGCCGTGACCTGTTCTGACGACCCCGGCGCTTCCTGGATGTGTCTGCGGTTCCAACGGGTGAGTGTCCCTTGGTCTGTTTGGACGTAGTAGGACCTGGGCTCAGGTGCCTGAGTGATGACTTTTGCTGGAGTCTTCCAGCCTTTTGTGTTGTTTGAAGTTGTACAGTTCACTGAATGCTTGAAACTCTGCTGACGTGAACTGAGTACCATTATCTGAAACCAGCTCCAGGGGGATTCCCCACCTGACAAACATGCTTTTCAGGTGAGCAGTCACTTGCTGACTGGTGGTGGTAATCAGCTGTGCAATTTCAATGTCACGTGAATAATAGTCCACAACTATGAGGTATTGTTTACCATCTTGTTCACAGTGATCAGCAGCAATTCTTTCCAAAATTCCAAAATCCACATGTTCTCACCATTTCGGTGATGGTGCGACCAATCCCTGGCCACCACACTGACATGCTGGCCCTTCTACGACACTTACTAAGCCCCTGATGGCCTTCGTGTAGCTGGGACAGTACATTTTCTTGCATTGAATGAGGAATGACAATTCTGTCATCATACAAGAGAAGTCCTTCTGACCGGTGTGCTCTGGCAGCATGAAACCCGTGCAGTGTGTATGGGATGCGTGTTAGCTCACCTGGCCAGCCAGATCTGGGGCCTCATGTACAAAGGTTGCGTACGCACAAAAAAGTGGCGTACGTCCTTTTCCACACTCACGTTCAGATGTATCAAACCTGAAATGACCGTGGAAATGTGCAGTGCCCCACGCCAACTTCATGGCTGGCATACGCACGTTTCTACAGCTATTGTTCCTTTGGCGACACTTAGAGGTGATGCTGGGAAACTGTTAATAATGTGAAAACAAGTAGTCATCAGAGTGACGTGCACATCAGAGCATAGCCGCAGGAACATATTCTCAGCAGGGGGCGCTGAGAAAAAAAAGCTCTGTGCTGCACTTAACTCACAACTGGCTACATTGATAAAAAAAAATATACCAGCGCGGCTTGACTCCTACACGATGGCAATATTGTTACATGCAGCGGTGACACCTGCGTTATTTATTCACGAAGCCACCCAGAAAATACACACTGATACAAGTGAAGCTTATGTAGCCTACGTGTAGTGTATGCATATGTAAATTTGGGCATGTGCGCATTCAAATATCATGTTTTTGGTTTTCTTTATTTTCGGCTGGTGAAATTAGAGCTACAGAGTTTTCTATCAAGCCCCTGATTGTCTCTCTGTGTTCAGTATTCATGTCAGTAAAAGCGGGCGTAAAGTAGGAAACATCAGCCGCTGCACACTTCTGCATTCATTCATTCATTGTGTGGTTCATTTGTAAGTGGTGTATTGTATTCTGCCTTCATCTGGTGGGCTCCTATCACTCCAGTGAGAGCTGTGTCACCCACTAAAGAGGCCACTCTCTTGTCGAAGGTGGAGAGTTCCTCCACTCCTGTCTCCCCGCCTGTTGCGGTCATGCTTCGGAGGTGGGCAGAAACCCTCCGCTTCACCTCCACCTTGATCTGACCATTTCTTTTTAACCTGTGTGTGTGCGCTGCTCGGATCCCACGGCGTTTACAGCCTGCCACACACGCTCCCACTCACGTCTTTTTTTCGTCATATCTATCCCTGTTTACAGGGCGCCAAACATGATCTCCCTGCGCGTCTCCACTTCATTCACTAGAAGCTCTATCTCAGACACTGAAATTCCTTTTCTTTCCTTTGTTCATTGCGGGATTTAAATGGGGGCGTGAACAGGGAGGAGTTTGGCATATCTGCAAGTGCGCTCAATTTCATATTGATTGGGATGTACAAAAGAAACGTGCTTTGATCCATGCGTACGCACACTTTTTCGGGTTTAGGCGTACGCCAAGTTCCACGTGGAAATCCACGCAAGTATTCATACATGAGGCCCCTGGTGTAGCGAATGACAGTCTGAAGATCAGTCTCCTGGCCAGTGGCTGCCCTAATCACATCCAGTCTGTCGCCTGTTATTGGTCTTCCGATCACAGCTTGTATGTAGGCCTTTACCTCGTGCTCTGTGTCAAACATGTCTCTGTCTGGCAGAGGATTGCATGACAAAGTGTCTGCCAAAACAAGTTGCTTTCCTTAGACGTGCACAGCGTCTGCGTTGAATTTCATTAGACGCATCAGCAATCGCTGACATCTCACAGGTGCCTTGTCAAGGTCGTATGAGTTTATGAGAGGGACAAGTGGCTTATGATCAGTTTGCAAACAGAATTTCTCCATGCCCTGCAGATACCTGGTAAACCGCTCACATGCCCACACGCTGGCAAGGCACTCTTTCTCGATCTGGGAATACCGTCGCTCGGCTTCCGTCAGTGTTCTGGAGCAGAAGGCCACTGGTCGGAGTCCATTACCCTGCTCCTGATACAATGCAGCCCCCAGACCAAAGCTACTGGCATCGGCACTGACTGGTCGAAGATCAGGATGTCATCCATGACCACCACGGTGCCTGCGTGGTCTCTCAGGAGGGCACTCATTTTCTGCTGGAAAATTTCTGGGGCCGAGGTTATGCCAAACGGCAGCCTCCGGAAACAGAAATGACCCACTGGCGTAATGAGCTTCCTGCTACTAGCATCCAGTAGTATTTGCCAAAATCCACTGGAAGAGTCGACAGTGGAGAACACAGTAGCGCCTGAGAGCTTTGGTGCAATGTCCTCAAGCGTGGGCAGAATAAATCTCTCACGTTTCACTGCCTTGTTTAGTTTTGTCAAATCAACACAAATTCTGGGCTTTTTGTTCTTTTTAATCACCGGCACCATGGGGACCCACCAATCAGTAGCCTCGTGCACCTCCTCTATGATGCCTAAGGACTGCATACGTTTCAGTTCCTCTTCCACTTGAGGCAGGATCGGAAAGGGAATGCGTCGAAGTGTGGCGATGCTATAAGGAGTGGCATTGGGCTGGAGCTCAATTTTCACAGGCTCACATTTCAAAAGTCCAATATCTCCAAAACATCTTCGAAAGTTTCGATTCCATCCACACTGCGAATTAGCCCCAGTTCAGTAGCTATTCTCCTACCCAGCAGGTTTGTGGTGAATGGGCCCCTCGTCACATAAATCCAGAAAGTGTGATTCACGCCACGTTTCTCAGTCTCTGCTAGGAATTTGCCTTTGCAATCAAGCTTTCCACCAGGACTAGTGAAAACAGCCTTTGTGTCTTTTAAAACAGGGTGCTGGGGCAGGCTGAGGAATATCTGCTCTGAGATCACTGTAATATCTGCACCTGTGTCAATTCTAAATTGCACAGTGCTCCCTTTTATTTGCAGATTTGTAAACCACTTGTCTTCATCAACTGTGTTCTCAGTAACGGCTCCTAAGAACCATGAGCTGCCCTCATCACTATCACCGTTAGTTGCTGCCACTGCCCTTACTGCTTTCGTTTTGCACATCACTTCAAAGTGTCCCTTTTTATTGCATTTACGGCACTGTTTACTGTTTCCTGGACATGCTCCGAACTCGTGCACACTGCCACATCTCGAATATCCATTTTGCTGTGTAGCTTTCATTGTTCCTTTCACTTGCCCACCTTTAGCTTTAGGAGCTTGCTTTTTCTCTGTCTGTCTGAATTGTTTAGGTTTACGTGTGATTGCACTTACTTCACTCTCGGAGGATCTGGAGGTGAGGCTTTGTGCCTTAATGAGCGCTGACTGTCGTGCGATGTTGATGGCTTTTTCTAAAGTCAAATCCGGTTCAAGTTGCAGTTTCTGAGACACTTCCATGTCCACTAATCCAATGACAATACGATCCCTTATCTGTTCATCTTTCACAGCTCTGAAATCGCAGTACTCGGCCAGTTCATACAAATGTCTCACAAACGCCTCCACACTCTCCCCTGACCACTGCGAGCGCCTGTGGAAGCATGCGCGCTCATGAATGATATTCCACTTGGGAACAAAGTGTTTTAAGTTGTAGACACTGAAAAACAGATGCAAATAAAACAGTATTCGTAACTCAAGAGAGGCAATGATTGCTTTATTCGAGCGCGTGTCACGACCACAGCAAACCCCTGAACAAAGAGCGATGTCTAGATGTGCAATAGATGTCACATGTACAGAACAAATCAACAGAGACATATTGTACAATTACAATGAATGATAGAATGACAATGAATTACAATGAATGATAAAATGATTACAATAGCAGTGGAATCTGTGATAGAGATAGAGAGACACTGATGCACAGCAGCAGCAAGTCATTAACTAACTATAAATTCTAATGGAGATATGGTAGTAATAATGACAGTAATAATATACGTAGTGGTCACTGTAAGTACAGCGTTAAATCTTGGATTGTTATGGGGACACTGACCTCTTCTCCTTGAGATACAGAGCAGCTGTCTGCTTGCATTTAGGAAAGCAGGCACCATTTGATCATTACCATGGTAATCAAGGTCAGAGGACAGGCCTGTCTCACTCCATAGACACAACAGATAATAAATAAAAGGTAAAGAACTTAGAAGTAGAGTCAGATAACAAAGGTCAAATTATGCCTGGGTGCTCTAATAAGCCATCTGCTACAAGTTGACACTTCTCTCCAGAAACATGACATGACAACATGACAGCTGACTGTAGCCTTTCTGTGTGGAGTTTGCACATACTCCAGCTTCCTCCCATGTCAGCTGGGTCTCCCATGACCTTTCAAAGGAGTTGGATGATAAAAGAATGAATTGCAAATGATCCTGTATGATTAATGAGTGGATTATTGTTTAAGCCTCATAAACCTGCATCTACCCACAGGTCTCATTTTGTAGACAGACAAAATTATTTATTTGCCTTTCTGTCTCTTAAATCACTATGTTTGAACATTTCATACAAGTGGTAAAATCTTTGTGTGGTAAAGCCACACAATCTTCAGGAAACAGGACCTTGAGTTTGGTCAATAACATTTTTCCCAAGCTCTGGTCCATGTCCTGTTCCTCTTAAACAAGTCACTCAAGCATCTCATTCACCCAAACCTCAGCCTGTTATCAGCCAAAGCCAGATAGCTCTCTGTCAGCTAGCATTCAACTAACTACCCTCCAGTCTGCTCACTCCAAGTCTACTACTCTCCAGCATGCTAGCCACCAGCATGTTAGCCTTCTGCCTGCAACACTTCCTAGTCTGCTAGCGGCAGCCTTCAACTTAGTCTGTACTACAGTCAAATAAGCTTTTGTTTGTGAGCCCACCGCCTTCCTGTCCTGATCTGGCATTCCTCAATCTTTTGAGACGTTCATGAACAGTTTGATGGGACAGGCATATTTTTAGGGCGCCTGTTCTGCTTTTCATGGTAAATGGATTATGACTTACACTACTCACAAAAATCTAGGGATATTCGGCTTTCCGTGGTATACCCACCACTTTTGTTTCAATAAACTGTTTGAGATGACGAAATTACCATTGCATACTTCTAGTTAAATGCCCTACTTTCATGATATAATATCACTGTAGCATGAACTTTTTCCATGTTCCATAAATTTTACCCAAAAGTTGAATATCCCTAACTTTTTAGTAGTATATGTAGCTCCTTTCTAGACCTCCAACCACACAAGGTGCTTTTACACTACATGACTTATTCTGTCATGCAAGATGCCAACTGCCAACATTCAGACACCGATGGCACATCCTAGCAAGGCAGTGTTGTTGGCAGCTCCTGGGTCCAGTCAGAACCTGGCCAACAACTTGCTCCAGGTTTTCCATTTGTTGGCTCAGCTGAAACCTTTCAATGATCCCAAAGTCTTGAGAAACTTGAAATTCTCTGGTGGGTTTGTCTTCCACGACATACTTCTACAACATATTTGCCTTTATCTTAACTTTTGTATTTTCCTCATTTTTTCCTTGCTTTATGTAAATATAGCATTAAAAGAATTAAACTTGGTCTTATGAAACAATGTTTGTGGTGTTTTGCTTTTCCATGAAGAACAATGGCTCCTTCTATCAGCACCTGCTGCCAAATGTCAATATAAGTTCAAATGAGACTCTGGTAAAAGCTTTGATATCCCAGCCAGCTGAAGAGGACCTCTTTGTAAATTGAGTCATTTTTAGTCATTGTTATTTTAACATGTGCATGAACCACTCAGTTTACAGTGCTTTGACAGACAAGCACAAACAATCCTGTTTGTGCTTGTCTGTCAACTCGGGCCAAGATAGCAGCAGAGAAAGCAGGATAAAATAAGATTTAAGAACATGGTAATGGTAATATAAACAATACATAAAAATATGATTTAAAAAAATAAGTAGAAAACACCCACAAACAACTACATACGACCCATACACATTAATGCACCACTTTTTTATTTAAAAAACATATAAAACTGTGTTTTAAGAGGTGATTTAAAAGATTCCACTGATTCTACGAGACTTATGTCCTCAGGCAGGGCATTCCAAAGTCGTGGGAAAGGATTTACAAATCACTGCATTCTGCTTTTAACTTTTTGGAAATCTGGGTTGTAGTACATACCGTGTATTTTAGACTTAACAAATAGGATCCAGGAATTTAGAATCTTGGATTCATCAAGCATTAAATGCTTCTGCTCACAGTACTTTCTTTTTTCATGCAATTTGTGGAAATATATGCAATAATTTGTCCTGCAGCAGGAGTTTCTGTCTTTTGACATGAGAAGAACAAAAGTGTGTTTGTTCTCAGAGCAGCTCTCTGATGAGAAAGGTAAGATCAAAACTTAGCTCAACTCTCTGTGTACTGTGTACTCACCAAATCAAACCGTCCTCTGTGTATGTGTGTGACCACAGTCTAGTCACTTAACCCTCTGTGTGTCTCTGTGTAATAAACCCACACAGTTTGAGGGTTTGTGGAGTGATAAGGACATGTAACAAACAAGAGGCAGAGCCAAAGGAAAGATGCTGACAGACTGACTGAACTGGCAGCCTAAGCAATGGATGGATGGCGACACATGAGTCCACAACCAGCTGGTTCAGGGTTCAACATGAATATTTTAAACTTATATAATGTATTTAATGCTCTAATGTACGCAGTGTAATTTATAACCTATTTTCCTAAACTAAACCATTTTTTTCCCCATGAACCTCAATTACCATAGTAATTGATCAGAATGGCACCAGCTTTCCTAAACGCAAACATAATATATGCCTCAAGGAGTAGAAGTCAGCAGTCCATAAGATCTAAGATCTTAACACCTTACAGTTGTCAATTCCCAATGAAGATTGCAGGTCATCCAAGTTTTTACACTGTTAAGGCAGGCTTGAAGTTTAGCTAACTGATTGGTTTCATCTGGCTTAAATTGATATAATTGCTTGCCTATAAATTTGTCTCTAGTACTGTATCCACCTACCTGAATGCCCTTACACAGGCATATGTTACCTAATGACCATTGCGTTGCTCCAATGAACGACGCCTGGCTCTCCCACCTGTTCATTCAAGGCAATCAAAACTTTTTTCGTTTGTTGTTCCCCGTTGGTGGAACGCACTACCAGTTCCTACCAGATCAGGGGCGTCCCTCTCTACCCAGCTCTTCAGAGAGGACCTCCTCTCCTAGCACTACAACTGCACATGATAAATCTACCCCTTTAAAGAACTGTCACAGCACTTACTACTGCACTAATGCTTTCTTGTCGCGCCATACCTTGATCGTTCCCTTCTCTCACTTTGAAATATGTATGTAAATGTAAATCTAGTTCCAGACCAGAACGTCCAAGACATGAATCACATGACATTGTGAGGGGTGATGGGCAACAAAGGGAAACATCAACACACTTTTTCACATCAGCGATTGTCTACATATCTCTACACTGTCCTTAGACTTGTTCTGTTTGTGCACAAACAGGTCTCTTAACTTTAGCAACCACAATCCGATAGCTTTACCAGTTTCTACTAGTCACACTAACTAGCCTAGCTATAGCAATGGCTTCTCTCTCCTCTCCTGCTCTCTCCTGCCCTGTGTGCCTCATGTTTAGTTACTCCTCGTCCTCCTTTAGCGATAATGGTACTTGTAATAAATGTAGTTTATTTGTAGCTTTGGAGGCAAGGCTCGGTAATTTAGAGGCACAGTACCGCACCACCAAACTGTCAGTAGCTGCTATAGTTAGCAAGTCCCCTGTAGCCCATGTGGTAGGGGTAAGGTAGCTTCAGCTAGCCATCCCCTGGCAGTTCCTGAGCAGCCGGGACACTGCGTGACTGTCCGAATGAAGCATAGCCCCAAACTGAAGCCCACGGTACCCCACCAACCACTCCACGTCTCTAACAGATATTCTCCACTCAGCGACACACCCGCTGAGAAGCCAACTCTGGTCATTGGCAGCTCCATTTTACGAAACGTGAAGTTAGCGACTCCGGGGGCCATAGTTAAATGCACACCCACACCAACCCACCCCACCCTTCACACCCACGACTAAACATACAAACAAATTGAAAAGTTTATGATATTTAGCCATTTTACTCATATTTTTCTGTAATTTCAATAATGTCTTTCAAATACTTAACTTTCACAATCAAACTACCTCACCTCACATGTGTGGGTAGTGGATTAATGACTTTCTGTATGTATGTTCACCCTCCATTACACCCTGTAATGGAGGGTGAACGTTACACCCTGTTACACCCTGTTTACACCCTGTTTTAGCAATGTGTATTACATACACATTGCTAAAACACAATTTCTGAAGCCTTGCTCCATTTTCTGAAAACATTAAACACAAAACCTCATCTTCAAGCACTATTTACAAAACCGTTTTACCTGTGCTCAAAACCAAATATTACTCTCAAATCATAAACAAAGTGATCAAAATGATATACACCATCAAGCAGTCAGTAAACACTACACTAAAATAATAGAAAACACATTGTTCAAAACATATAGTTCTGAGGGAGAAGTATCTTTCCATCATTGTCTTCCATCATGACATGTTCTATCATAGGAGCTCAAAATAGTTCAGAAATTACTACTCTGCTTTGCTCTTGCCCCCCCCCCCCCCTTTTTTTTTTACAGTACCGTACCCTGCATCTCACAAACCTCTCCTTTGTCTCTTTGTTGATATGAACCTACAACCAGTCAAAATCTATTGAACAGACAGTACTGTAAACAAGAAACAAGTGAAATCAATTTTGAGTGGTTGTGTTCAATCAGTGACATGTCTGCTCTATTTGTATTTACACATTTGGATGACGTGCAGTGTAAGTGAGATCTGCAAATCGTGTTTTACCATGTGAAATGGTTTAAGGTGACAACAGACTGAACAATTAGCTAAATGAGTTCAGGCAACTGAGAGCTTTGTTCACCCAATGGGTTTGAGTGTTTTAGCAATTGAGAAAAACTGTATTCATTGACACACGTTCTTTTACTGACAGTTGCTCATTTCTAACAGAAGATGGAGCAGTTGTCCATGAGTGATTCGCGAACATGACCACTGTCATCCCTAACACTTATTATTTGGGTAACGATTAAACAAATAGTGATGTTTATGATTGGATTATTTTATCAGAGCTTTTTTCTTGTGCTCTGCTTTGGTTGGTGTCTGTCTGAGAGAAAACTTAGATCGAGCTTCGTTCGATTCAAATCCAGTGTTTTCTCTGTCGACGGCAGGCTGAGCGCTCTTTAGCTTTCGTTAAATGTCCCTATAAAGCAAACACCACTGATGAAGAAGTTCTCTGTGGAGTGTTTGTGTGGATCTTCACAGCAGCTCGTGGAGACGTTAGCTGCCTCATTGGCACATATCCGGGAGGGGTGGAGCGAAGTGGAGCCGCCTCTCGTTTGGAGCTCTTGTTTTTGTCAGCCTCCCAACAGAGCAGCTGTAGCGACCGTCGGGAAAGGACTGACCGGTACAAGCCAGTGAATGAATCAATGGCCTTTCGGAGGACTTTATTTTCCCGGCTTTGAATCCAGAAAGGTGAATCAATTTGTGCGCAATTTCCAGGGAGAGTGTTTGATTCTGGAGAGGCCCTGCCCTTTTTCAGGCTGCTAAAGGTTTGTGGTTGTCGTCGTCCTTTGAAGCGCTGACATCGTCCACACTGCTCAAGGAGTGTTTTAACTGTGGAGCTTCTCTGTCGCCAAATGGTTGTGAGTGCGTGAGGAGAGTACTGATGAACGGCACCCGGCGTCCTGCCGAGGAGCACCGCATCTCCTGCTGCAGCTGAGGGCCCCAACAGGCCCCCAGCAAAGCCGATCAGTCCTCTAGAGAAGCACCTGGGCCTGCGCACCACTTCACTCTTGACCTGAGGAATTTTACGCCCTCAACCAAGGAAAAAGTGAGCGGGATCTAAGCACCAGAGCTGATTTATTTCACCCTCCAGCAGCTTCAGAAAAACGTTAAAATGGGTAATAGCTTCTCGAACATCTCTGCCTTCCAGTCTCTTCACATTGTCATGCTGGGGTTGGACTCTGCTGGGAAGACCACAGTTCTTTATAGACTCAAATTTAATGAATTTGTAAACACGGTTCCTACAATTGGGTTTAACACTGAAAAGATCAAACTGAGTAATGGCACAGCGAAGGGCATTAGTTGTCATTTCTGGGATGTGGGAGGACAGGAGAAGCTGAGGCCTCTGTGGAAGTCCTACAGCCGCTGCACTGATGGAATCATTTATGTTGTGGACTCTGTGGATGTTGACAGGCTGGAGGAGGCCAAGACAGAACTGCACAAAGTCACCAAGTTTGCAGAGAACCAGGGCACACCACTACTGGTCATTGCCAACAAGCAGGACCTACCCAAATCTCTTCCAGTAGCAGATATTGAGAAGCAGCTGGCTCTGCACGAGCTCACCCCCTCCACTACCTACCACATCCAACCTGCATGTGCTATAATAGGAGAGGGGCTTCATGAGGGTATGGACAAACTGTATGAAATGATACTGAAGAGGAAGAAATCCCTCAAACAGAAGAAGAAGCGGTAACAGCTGCCGATGTGTTTTACTTAGATTTAATGTGAGGAGTCTAAACAGGTTTTCTTTGCAGTGATTTTGAAAATATTCTCTGTCTGGGTGAAATGCTGTGAAGCTATGAATGACGGTTTTGCACACATGAAGCTGCCGCTGCCTAGAGCTGATTCATTTTAACCTTCAATATGAAACTGCAGCAGTGGCAGCTTCATGTTCACCAAAAAGACAAATTCCTAAAAGAAACTTGAATAGAGTGCTTAGATCTACAGCATGGAGGGAGAGAAACAGGCTGGCCTGTTTGTCATGGACACAGTTTACCTGATGAAGTGTTGTAGGTCATTGTTATTTCTATCCACAGGAGGTCTACTGTGGAAACAGAACTTTGATTTTGCACATAGCCCAGGTCACTCATGCCCTGTGCTCTTTTGTTTTTGTTGAATAGATATCTGTAGTATCTCTCTTTGATTATATATATCATGCAGACTGTTTTTGGAGCATTGAAGTAGCCTTTCCTCTCCATGGTGGACTGAGGACAGAGTGTCCACTACTTTGCACTTTTCATTTTCTAACAAACAGTAAAGAACTACACTGTATTAATAAGTGAGCAGATCCAGGTGGTTTATGTAAGAAGCCAAAATTGAAGTATTTTTTGAATATTAAAAGATTTTTTCCATGATTTGGGTGATTTTCATTTACATGTGGTCAAAGAAGTAGTGAGAATGATTTAGAGGTCAGCAGGAGGTGAGACATTACAACCAACTTGGCACAATAAGGAGCTGTGAATTGTTGACTGATCTCTTCATCAGAGCTCAGAGGGCTTGCAGAAGTTGTAATGTCTGAAGCTCAAAATTCTGAAAAGATTTCTGCTGTAATCTTCTGCACATGTAGTTAACACTTAGGGCAAGGCCAGAGCTCATTTATGAAATTTATGGATCTGCATTGCAGTGCTGCATTTTCTGCTCCACAACAGTGTTTACAGCAGCAATCAGCACTCACACTAGGATGTAGATGAGATGAGATTTGATGAGATTTTAAGGGTTACTTGGGTTAAACTGTAATTCAACTCCACTACATTTCAGAGGTAAATATTCACCTTAAAATAATTTTTAGCTGATGGGCTACTTCATTGTACAGCAACCCATTTTATATTTTTCTATAAAAAAATCAAATTCCAACCAGTTTGAACATAACTAGAAGTCAGTCATCTATCAGACTCTAAATTAAACTCAATTTGAAGTCAAAAAACAAAACCAAGTTGGTACTGTTTCATGGACTCCATCAGAAAAAGGTCATGTTGAGGAATGTTGTGAGGTTTAGAAATACCGGTTTCCTACAAAAACAGAACAGAAAGAGCCCTGTCATCTCAGAATGACCCGTTGCTATGGAAACAGCACAGCAAAACCAACCCTCAGTGATTTAAAAAACAGATTTCTCTTCCTGCTGTTGTCTGCAGTTATGATGGTAAATGTACTCCACATATATACATTCACCCATTCACATACACACTCACAAACACTGACATCACAGCCATTGGGAGCAATTTGGGGTTCAGTAAACAGCTAAAGGACACTTGGACAGGTGGCCTGGAAAACAGTGAGCCTCTGTTGTTCCTGAGTGGATTCTGAGGGTATTTCTGAAACATGCAGTAGTTATTTCTTTAAATGGGCCAAATTTCTGTCTTTAAAGAATCATTCAGTCATCATTTATCTTCAGTCTCTTTGGGTTCACTCTGTGCCAGCAAGGTTCAGCTGAAGTTCAATTCTCGGAAGGCTGTGTGTGGTTACATTACATACCTGATGGACTTTGCTCAATTTAAGACATGTTTTTAAGTAAACTTTGTCACACACAATACATATAAGTGTCATTTTAACCTGCAAGTCAAATGTTTTATAAAGCTTTAACTATGTCAAAAATCAAACCTTGTATGAATACATTTCTCTTGTATTTCAGTATAAAACAATGTCAGAGGTGGTGCCTAGAATCTCAACATTTTGTTGATTCCTGCATAGTAACAGCACCTCTCTTCATTTGACCCATTTGACAGTTTGAAACATGCTGAAGCTGGTGAAGGTTTCCTGGATCAGACTATACAATATTTGAGTCTTTAAAGGTGATTTCTGTGCCAGATTAGTTAATAATAGAGTCAAACAACATACATGTCTCATTATTGCATGTTACTAACTAAACTTCTTCCCTGGAGTTTCTGTGCTCTCGTCCAGCAGGTTCGCATGACGTCCACTACATATATTCATTATTGCTACCATATCTCCATTACAGTTTATAGTTAGTTAATGTTTTGCTGCTGCTGTGCATCTGTGTCTCTATATCTCTCTCTATTTATCTGTCTGCCTATCAAAATTCTTCCAATACTTAATCAGTTTCAAAGAAAGAGACAGGATGTAAAAAGCAACCTCCAGTGTCAAATTTCTTTATCTAATATGCTTTGTTCTCTCACAGTACACATTTTAATCATCTCTGCATGGCCATTTCAGATCAGTCTGATCAGCCACTGTTTCCAAACAATAACTGCTATCCAATAAGTGTTTGCTGGTAAAAGACTTCAAATCAAATCAAATCAAGTCACAAAACACAGTTTGCCTCAGAGGGCTTTACAATCTGTACAGGGAGTGACACCCTCTGTCCTTAGACCCTCGGTTCGAGTGAGGAAAAACTTGCCCACAAAAAAACCCTTTTAACAGGGAAAAAAAGTGGAAGAAACCTCAGGAAGA
The DNA here is from genome assembly GCA_028641955.1 of Protonibea diacanthus. Lineage (NCBI taxonomy): Eukaryota > Metazoa > Chordata > Actinopteri > Sciaenidae > Protonibea > Protonibea diacanthus. The sequence continues at coordinate 304,265 of CM053986.1, forward strand.
GCCACAGAGGAGGGATCCCTCTCCCAGGACGGACAGACGTGCAATAGATGTCACATGTACAGAACAAATCAACAGAGACATATTGTACAATTACAATGAATGATAGAATGACAATGAAATACAATAAATGATAGAATGATTACAGTAGCAGTGGAACCTGTGATAGAGATAGAGAGACACAAATGCACAGCAGCAGTAAATCAACTAACTATAAACTGTAGTAGAGATATGGTAGCAATAATGACAGTGATGCTATATATAGTGGACGTCAGCAGCAGACCACAGCAGCAGCCATGATCCACGAGAACCTGCTGGAGAAAGCACAGAAACTCTGGGGAAGAAGTTTAGTTAGTAACATGCATTGACGGTAATGGTGATGGGGGAGAGAGAGGGGGGGGGGGGGGTTCAGTAAAGGGAGATGTTCCTGATAATTCCTAATAATGTTCCCTAGAGGAAGCATATATGAACTGAATAGAAGTGGTCCTAGTACAGAACCTTGTGGAACGCTGTGACAAATTTTGGTGTGCATGGAGGATTCATCATTGACGTGAACAAACTGAGATTGATCTAAGAAATATGACTTAAACCAGCTTAGGGCGGTTCCTTTGATACCAACTTGATGCTCCAGCCTATGTAAAAGAATTTGATGGTCAATGGTGTCAAATGCGGCACTAAGGACAAGTACAGAGATGAGTCCTTTGTCTGACGCCATTAGGAGGTCATTTGTGACTTTGACTAGTGCGGTCTCCGTGCTATGATGCACTCTAAATCCTGACTGAAAATCCTCAAATAAACTGTTCTTATGGAGAAAGTCACACAGCTGATTATCTACAGCTTTCTCAAGTATCTTAGAAAGAAATGGAAGGTTTGATATCGGTCTGTAATTGGCTAAAACCTCTGGATCTAGAGTGGGCTTTTTAAGAAGAGGTTTAATTACGGCTACTTTAAAGGACTGTGGTACATGTCCTGATAATAAAGACAGATTAATCATATCCAATAAAGAAGGGCTGACTAGAGGTAAGACATCCTTGACCAGCCTGGTTGGGATGAGGTCTAAGAGACAGGTTGACGGCTTAGATGAAGAAATTATTGAAGTTATTTGATGAAGGTCAATGGGAGAAAAACAGTCTAAATATATATCAGGTTTTGCAGCTGTTTCCAAACTTGCTGCATCAGAATGCAGATCAGTGCCTGTCGAAGGCAAGGCGTGATGAATTTTGTCTCTAATAGTTATAATTTTATCATTAAAAATAAAGTCATTACTAGTTAGACCTAAAGGAATAGATGGGTCAATAGAGCTGCAGTTCTCTGTTAGCCTGGCTAAAGTGCTGAAGAGAAACCTGGGGTTGTTCTTATTTTCCTCTATTAATGAAGAGTAATAGGCTGTTCTGGCATTATGGAGACTTGCATGAAGGTTGCTCTTATGTACCCTCACACTTCTCAAAGATCTTTCTGACCCTTTGCATCAAACAATGTTGAAGATGCAGCAAGTTGCAACCTCTGTGTCTGTGAACTGAAGCCAACACAGAAGTGCCAAAACTGCAGTTCCTCAAATGTCCACTTGAGGCTGGCTCCATAAGTCCCTATGTTAAAATGTCCAACTTCACAGCAGTACAAAAACAGTTTTGGTCTCTATAGCTAATTTCTCCGTTCATGACAACTGTACTGACGGTGAATTTATACACAACTCACCTGTTCAGATTATATTAAGGCTTAAAGTTATGCAGAATTAAGAGTGTGGATGCTTTGATTGACAAGGTGGGACGTCACAGGTGGCTTGTTTGAGCACACATTCAGCCTGCCTCAGTGTAGCTGGGAGCCGACGAAGGCAGGACTGCCAAGAGGGAGACCACCAGAGCCACCACACTGAACTTCAGAAACCTGTGGGTGAGGGATTTGGCTTGGGGACCAGGGGGTGGACAGTACAGGTCGAGTTTGGACCCAAGTATGGCAGGTGGACTGGTACCTGGAGAGGTGCCAGTTCACTTCCTGGTTTTACACTATGATTGTGATGATTTAATGGCTTTAGTTGTTTTTAGTGTGAATAGTTGATGCTTGTGTTTCAGTAAGGTAATTCCTTCATTCCATTCAGTGACAATAACCAGTGAGTGCATGCCATGGCTTTCAAGTCAGAATGAGCTGCAGTCTGCATTTCTGAACTCTCCACCACCTCCTTTTTCTCATTCATCCTCCCCTCCCCCTCCTCTGTTCTTTGTTGGTGTCTCTGTCAGCTCTCCAATTAAAAAAGGAACAGAGCTGTTTGCTAGAGCAAGACAAACTGCTGATTAGAGAGTTGCATGTCTTTGTGTTGCTTCACTCACTGCAGAAATAAAAAGATAACATGCTGACACTGTAAATGCTTTCAGTCTGAAGCCAGCTCCAGTGCCTTTTTATTGTTTCATGTGGCCTCAGTGTTTGTGGAAACAGGAATTCCAGCCTGGTGTGTCTGTACCTACATGTAGATGGACTGTACTTACATAGCGCCTCTCTAGTCTTCTGACCACTCAAAGCGCTTTACAGTACATATCTCATTCACCCATTCACACACATTCATACACTGATGGCACTGGCTGCCATGCAAGGTGCCAACTACTCATCAGTTCAAGGAACTAACCATTCACACACATTCACACACTGATGGCACAGCCTTCAGGAGCAATTTGGGGTCCAGTATCTTGCCCAAGGACACTTCGACATGCAGACTGGAGGGGATCGAACCGGGGATCGAACCACCGATCTTCTGATTAGTTGACAACCCGCTCTACCTCAGAGTCACATGTGTGAGCCACCTCTGTTATCTGGAACATCTGTTTCTGGAACATTAAAGCAACATTGTGTAGAAATTTGTATTTTTGCAATTTAGCTATCTCTATTTGTTATTATTTATGAAAACTAGCAAGTTGACAACAGCCAAACATCAACAAGATCAACAATAAGACATAGCCGCCAGCTACACTTACTAGTGCAAGAGCAGTCATCCCAGCTCTTCGTCTGTCTTTTAGCCATTTATTTCACAAAGCTCTCACCACATAACATGACCTTAATTATAAGACAACCGTCTTTTTCCAACACCTGTCTTTGGAAAAATGCATGATGCAATGCAATAAATAAATACAATAAATTAAGTTACAAAACACATAATCAGACAGTCCTGCTGGGAAGGCAGGGGGCTGATTAACTAACTAAATAATCATACAATATGCTCATCAGGACCATACAGCGCTTCATCCAAAACTAGGGTTAGGATTAGGGTAGAAGTTAGGGTTCTCAATAACACTAAATACTATTCTGCATCATTGTTGACATGTGAATTGAAACAGAGAGGCAGTGATGCTTTCCACACATTGTACTGTGCTGTAATGTGTGCAGCAACAGACTGAAGAATGTGTCGCCTGGTGGCAGTATAGTCTGAGAGCAAAAACATGACTGTATATGGAGATGAGGCCTTCAGGGACACACAGACTCCTCGAGCCACCAATGCTAAAAGTCCAGAGCATTCAGCTTAGGACCAGGACTGGCCATCGGGAGCACCGGGACATTTCCCAGTGGCCTGGCACTCTGCAATTGCCGACGGTCGGGACCTAAGGCTTGGTTTGGGTCACACTTGATTTTTAAATAAACAACCCGTTGTGCGGCTCATTAGGGTATATGCCTTGCTGAAGCTCACACAGAGTGAGCAGCAACGCTGGACACAAACACACCCCCTCCTCTCTTTTTGTGAGGCTCTCTGTCACAGCACTGCAGGCAGACACACATCAAGTTGCACCCCCGGCCCCCTCCTCCCGCACCTGTAGTTCTACATGCTTGAAAAATGGAGCAAGATCGACAGCCCAAGACTAAAACTGGAGCACTGGCCATAGAGTGGTCATAGAATGCATAAGTGCGGTAAAATAACTGACATGTTTGTCAGTAAGGGAGCAAGTAAGATATAAACACTAGTGGTGATAACAGACGCACAACCATCCAGCATGACTAGCTTAATGAGCAGATTAGTTCCACTTTGTGGAAGCTTGTGAGGGACCGAGTCAGTCGGCAACAAGGACGACAGGTAACATCTTCAAAAAAAAAGGTCTTTATTTTAAAATAACAAAACAAGTTTTCCAAAAAAACAAAGTAATGAAAGAATCGGGCCCATAAAGAGTCAAATCAACAAAACATCAACTGAACAAACTAACAGAAGGCAAGAAACAAACAGACCTGCCTGAACACAAAAGGGGAGCTTATATAGTGGGTGATCAGCCATAGCAAACACAAAGGGTTGACACAAACACTAAACACAAAGACAACAGCCAACAGTAACAAACAAATCAGGAAAATTAACTTATTAAGAATAAACATAATGTATGCCAATCAAACCGTAAAATCACTAATTATCTGAAAGGAATAAACAAAGCAACAAATCCCCTGATGTGCAGGCCCTTTGGGTTGGCCCAATCAGCACCACAAAATGGCTGAACTTCTGAGGCGGATCCTTTTTGTCCAACCTTCCCAGCTGAAAGCAACAGCAGCACCAGCACCGGTAACTCAAAGAAAAACAGAAATTAGAAACTATAAACAAAGACTGTACAAAGCTATCTAAATGCGCTTCAAAATAGAAAACTAATGTGCCGTCAAAAGAAACAATAAAAGTGTTATGAACAGAAAATCTGTAATTCATTTCAATACTAATACTAAACTAATGTAAACTAATAACTGAATGTATAATACAAATAATATGAACAGAAACTTAACAAATGTGAGTGCAGATTGTCAGACCTTTATAGTTGTGTGAAAAGTCACAGCTGTGGCCAATCACACACTCCCCCTTCAGGTCCCTCGCTGGGACAGCGGAAAGATAGTCTGCCGTGACATTATCTTTACCAGGGATGTGATGCACTGTGAACCGGTATGGTTGCATGGCCAGGTACCACGGGTGATCCGTCAGTAGTATCCCTTCATCCTCTCCAACCACTGCAGTGCCTTATGGTCAGTCTCAAGTGAACTCTCTCCCCCAGTAAATAATGCCCAGAGGAGTCTAGGGCCCCTTCACTGCCAAGGAGCTTCCTTTTCCCACTGGGTAGCGGACCTCTCTGGGAATAACTTCCAGCTGATGTAAGCCACAGGACCCATCAGTCCTCTTTTGGTCCTCTGAAGCACAGCTCCAACACCCCTCAAGATGCATCAGTTTGCAATAAAAAATGTTCATCAAAATCTGGACTACGAAGGACAGGGGTTCTTACTAGAGAGATCTCTGGATGTCCTTGAAAGCCTCCACTGCCTCAGCTGTCCACTGAACATGGTTAGGGCATCTGGGCCGGTTAGATCCCAGTCAGAAGAGCAGCTCGGGCTGAAAAATTTGAGTATAAACCGATGATAGAAGCCAGCCATTCCCAGGAAAGATCTCAGCTGCTTCCTAGTTTGAGGAGACGCGACTCAATGGCATGGACTTTATGAACTTGTGGTTTATCAACCCACACTCCAATAATTGAAACCGAGGTACTCCCAGTCTCTTCTCTATGACACACTTTGCTGGATTGACCGTCAAGCCTGCTGACTAGCCTCAGGCGTTCAGGACCTCTCAGGTGCCTCAGGTGCTCTTCCCCAGGTGGTACTATAGATAACAATATGTCGTCAAGGTATGCACATGAAAAATCAGAGAGCCCACAGAGTACCTGGTCCATCAGTCTTTGAAAGGTGCAGGGCCCATGCACGGCCCAAATAGCTGAACTGTGAACTGGAACAGCCCCAGGGGTCGAAGGCTGTCAGCTCCTGGGACTGCTGGGTCAGAGGCACCTGCCAGTGCGCCTTTGAGAGTGGGCTGTGGTCAGATATTTTGCCTTCCCTAGAGGCTGGATAAGGTCATCAATTAGGTAGGTAGGATAAGAGTCAAATTTAGGGAGTGAGGTTCCAGATACCTGAAGTCAATACAAAACCGGATTGTTCCATCCTTTTTTGGAACCAGGACCACAGGATTACACCACTCACTCTTTGAGGGTTGGATTATCCCTAGAGACAACATAAGGTCCACTTCTTTCTTCAAGGGACCCCAGGAGGCGCTCTGGTATCCTGTAACTCGCCACGCCTCACAGTTGCATCAGGTTTCAATACAATATCATGCTCCACAACATCTGTGCGGCCTGGGTACTCTTGGAAAACTTCCGAGTTAATCAGAGTCTTTACCTGAGTCTGCTGATCCTCAGAGAGGTGACCCACATCCAGATCAAGGGCCCTCAATGCAGGCAGGTATTGATCATCCACCTCCTTTTCCTCTTTTACAGCCTGAATCAGCAGCACTCTTGCACCCTCTTCTGTCCTTGGGACCCACTCTTTAGGAGATTCACATGAAGCACACGGCTGGAATGTTGACGCCCTGGGTTGGAGACCTGATAGGTGGTAGGCCCCAGCTTCTTCTGGACCTCAAAAGGCCCCTGCCACTTTGCCAGCTTAGTTGCTGTCACTGGTTGGCAGCATGACCAGGACCTTCTGACCTGGTTCAAAGCTTCTCTGCGGGCTGACTGGTCATGCAGGCTTTCTGATGTTGCTGCGCCTCTGCCATGTGTGCCTCGCCAGTTGACTCATCCTCTGGGTTTTCTCTCTCATCTGTATCACATAGAAATGACATTAACAGGCCCCCCCCTCCTGTGATCTCCCTCCCAGGTCTCCCGCAACAAGGCCAGAGGACCCCTCACCTCATGACCATAAAGCAGTTCAAAAGGGGAGAAACCTGTAGAAGCTTGAGGTACCTCCCTGTAGGCAAAGAGGAGGTAGGGAAGCCGGTGATCCCAGTCGATCAGTTTCATTAACAAACTTATGAAGCATTTGTTTGAGGGTCTGGTTGAACGTTCTGTCAAACCATCTGTCTGCGGATGATATGGGGTGGTGCGTATACTCTTTATGCCCAAGAGCTGGTAAACCTGTTTCAAAAGGTTAGACATGAAGTTAGTGCCTTGGTCGTTAAAATTTCACATTAAATCCACTCTTGAAAAAACTGAACCAAGAAAAAGCTACAGTTTTTGCTTTAACAGATTTCAATGGAAAAACTTCCAGGATATCTGGTACCATAATCTGTAATGACCAACATGACGTTCCTGATTTTACTCTTCTCCACAGGACAACAACACATCCATCCCTAAGAGCGTTCAAAGGGAGTGCTGATGATGGGGAGTGGCTGGAGTGGAGCTCTGGTGGGACCTCTCATTGAGGTCTTTTGGCACTGAGTGCAACTCCTGCAGAACTGGGCAACGTCTAAACTCAAGCCTGGCCAGTAAAAATGGTGCTTAATACGGGCTGTGGTCTTATGTTTCCCCAGGTGGCCAGCCCAGGAGTCAGTGGCCCATGGTAAGTACCATGTCTCGAGGCCGATCTCTTGGAGACGACTAGCTGTAACCCGACATGCTGCCGATAAAGAACACCACTCTGCAAGAATACTCCTCATCCTGCCATCAAGCTCCGCCTCCGAGGCTTCCTCTCCCCTTAGCTCTCTGTAAAAAGACAGACAATGTTGGATCCTCCTGCTGCAGTTGCATTATGTTGTCAGGTATTTGCAAACCTAAAGGCATGTCTGGAGCAGCCTCAGCTGGTGGTTGTACAGCAGTGTGTTGGAATTTCTCTTGCCTTCTTTGGCTAGGGCTTCCGACACTTCGGGCTGTCTCAAGCTCAACACCATAGAATGGCAAGGCACTGAGAACTGGAAGTCTACACTCCCCCTGCCCACAAGCTTGTGCTCTGGTGACTGCAACATTACAACTTTGCTGGGATTTAACAGGTCGAAAAGAACAGGCGAATTCTCACCCAAAACCACTGGAAAGAGCCAAATTATCTGCAACTCAACGTTTAACAGATAGGCCTGTCCATGTACTTCCACGTAAATATCGGCAGTGGGATGAACTTCTCATCACCATGTACACAGCAGATGGGGAATAGTCTAGAGATTGCAGATGGTGTTAAGCTGGCACATGTTCCACCAATGTACCAAAGTCTGTAGTACTGCCAGTATCAATCAGAGGCTTTAACATTTTCCCCATTTATCTTGACATTGGTCATTTTCATGGACACTGAGGCTTAACCGACACTTTAGCGTGGAACAAAACACATTTGAGTGAGCTTAGCAGGATTCTTTGGGCACATTGGTTTGTATGGCCCTCCTGTCCACACAGGTAACAGGTGGGTGCTTTGCTGGGAGCTTTCAGTGTGTTTTGCTGGTTCTCCCTCATAGGAGGCTTACCCACACCTGCTGATGACCTCTGGTGGTGGTGAGGGGTTACAGGCCTCCTGAGGTCCTTCCCAGCCTTCAGGCCATGTTACTCCATGGCTGATTCCTTTTGCGGGCCGCCACAAACACGTCAGCCAAAGTGGCAGCTTCAGCAGCGGATTGGGGGTCACATTCCTTTATCCACCTGGAGCTCTGGAACAACATTCTCAAGAACTGTTCCATAATGATTATTTCACCAATCTCTTACTGATTTTACCTTTGGGCTGTACCCATTTCACATATAGCTCCTTCAAGTCTGACATATTACAGCTCTTTGGGGCTCTCCTCCAGGCCCAACATCCACAGAATGAAACCTCTGCCCTGTATGTCTCAGGATTTATATCATATTTTTCAAAATAGCAGATTTTACATCATCATATTCAAGGAATCATCAAAATCCCATATGAACATAGGCTCCTCTGGCCTTACCCGTCAAGTGGAATGAGCCGGAAAACCCAGTCAGACTTTGGCCATCGGCATGCTGCTGCAATTCTCTCAAATGTAAGAAGAAAATGTTCAACATCATCATTTTCTGTTAATTTCTCAAGTCTAGGCGATGAGAGAAGCAGACGACCTGATGTATTGTTGGAAGAGTGGGAGAACTCTTTTGAGGCTGCAGCATGGGCCTGTTGGTAATCATGGTCTAAGCGAGAGTCTCAAAGGCTGTGAGACTGTTGAAACAAGTTCTGCTGCTGGAGATGTGTGGGCCTGTACTTCCCTGCTGCAAAGAAAGCCTGAGCTGTGGTTGCAGTGTTTGGAACCGCTGTTCCTGCCGTGCGACCTCCTCCCTTTGTTTTATCTCCCGGGCCTCCTGCTGCCCCATGAAGGCCTGAATAATGCTGCAAATCTTAAGGGTTCTCCATTCTCTTCACCTGACGTTGCTTTAATGCTCCACATGCGTCTCTTCCCCTCACTCCCACTCTGAGGGTTCAAACCCTGTGTGGTTCTTCCTGAGTCTACCCGACCTCCTCTTGCCACTCTTCCTCCACGGTGCATGCACCTTCACAAAATGGAGGAGGAAGAAAAGAAAAAAGAGAAATACCTGTGTCCCCAACTGGCTAATCCCACCACTGCCACCAACTGTGAGGGACCGAGTCAGATTAAAACAGCAAGGGCGACAGGTAACATCTTCAAAAAAAAAAAAGGGGTCTTTATTTTACCCAAAATATGCAAAACAAGTTTTCAAAAAAACAAAATAATGAAGAATCGGGCCCATAAAGAGGTCAAATCAACAAAACATCAACTGAACAAACTAACAGAAGACGAAACAAACAGACCTGCCACTGAACACAAAAGGGGAGCTTATATAGTGGGTGATCAGCCCATAGCAAACACAAAAGGGGTTGACACAAACACTAAACACAAAAGACAACAGCCAACTTATTAACAAACAAATCAGGAAAATTAACTTATTAAGAATAAACATAATGTATACTTAATCAAACCAAATGAAATCACTAATTATCTAGAAAGAATAAACAAAGCAACAAATCCGCTGATGGGCTAAAACTGACTTAATAAAACAAATGTTTTAAGTTGTAACAAAGGATATTGCAAATTTTAGAATATGGTTAACTAACATAGACACAACATTGTCTATCTATTGTATTGTATCATATTTTAAATGTCTTTTTGTTTGTGTTTGAAGTTTCCTTGTTTAATGTTACAGAGAATAAACCTACACATCTGCAGTGTGTCACCTGTGTATCTCTCACTTGTGGTATGATACTATGGTTGACACAGTGGTCAAATTTATAACTAGTCTGGTATCTGTTTCATTAAAAATAGGATTGGTCTCAAGTTTAGGTGGATGATGGTGTAACCTACTTTACTTCATCTAGTACTATACAGTTAAATGAGCAGCCTGCACATTTAACAGTGTAGTAGTAAATGAAATAAAATAGAAATTATGTTCACCAGCATAATGCAAGTGAACATAGTTTCAGTTTATGTGATTTGAGTACAGGTTATTGCAGCACAATAGAAACATTTATTTTGTAGGGGAAAGAAACAGAAAAGGCTGTGTGTGGGTGCACGTGGAGCCTTTGCTTTATAATTTTACACTCGTACATCAGTAGGCGCCCAACCTAACTCACTCTTGGTGTTTTGCGTTAATCGGGTGGTGGTGGCCTGGGATGGTATCAAAATTCCCAGCCTGAATTATTGTCCCAGTCCATCCCTACCAGGACTTCCTTAAGCACCATGCATGCATGCATCCAGACACAAACATACACACACACTTTGCTTCCTGCTTTGTAAAGTGTGTATGAATTATGCATTTTGGTCGGATGACAAAAGAGGCCTGTCAGACTTTGCATAATCAACTAGCAGTGGACATTCATCATCTGCTGGGGAAAAAAAACCATGCATGGTCACATCTTATGTTTGCAGCTGAAAGTGTTTCAACACAGCCAGACTTGAATGAGGTAAAAAATAACTAATAGATATCACCATGAAAATTTCCCTAGTTTACTCATTACAGGAGAGATATCACCCAAATTCTAATAATTGACCAGTGCATGAAAAAATGATGGTTTTGCCTGTAGTGTCTTATCTTAAAGGATCAGTGTGTAGCCAAGCATGTTGGAGAAACTATGGTGACTATGAATTCTTATTCATCTCAGGTACTCAGGTGATTAAACAGTCATGAATATTATATTACAATTCTGCTACATTGTGTAAATAGAGACCCCTAAATCTGACACTAACAGACCTTGAAGAAAGACACTGATGAAGTCAAAGAGACTTCAAGCAATCATATTGGAGTGCACCAATAGATGCCACAGGTAGGAGTCCTACTACAGATCAGACTACAGCTGAAATGTAAATACACTGGGAAGACAATGAGCTGATCAACCAAAGCAAGAGTAAGGAGCAACATTTACATTTTCACCGTATCAGAAGAACTGTGAAGAGCGACATTGTGAGACACAGCATTTGATGTTAACATAATGAGAGAACGTGTTTAATAAACATTTCTACAAAGAAGCAAAAAGTTCATGAGCATATCTGTAAAACTGCACATTTGTTTTTCCTGCTTATAGCAGCCAAAGCATGATTTACATTGTTGTGGTTATTTTTAGGCTCAGAGCTCTTGGTTGATAGAAAAAGTTGGTGGTCTTGGTTAAATATTATAAAAAGAGATCAGTTCCTCAAAAAGTTCATTGACTCCTTCAGAAAGTTCCTTTGAATGCAAAGGGCCAGAATATCATTGACTTGGTGTCTGCAGGAGAAGAGGAGGAAGCCATTATTAATAACTCACTTCTCCTCCGGAGACTGGAGAGAGCAAGATGAATGGGCGATTAGTTTTGTATTGGATTATGAAAAATGACCTCTGCTTTGAGGTGGTGACCATGGGGAGAGGAGGGTCCAGGTTCCCTGAAAGTCAGAGTAGTCAGATAAAGGTTGGTTAAGCGGAGCAGCAGCTATCTGAATCTCCCAGCCTCCCTGCAGCTAGCACCCAGCAGACAGACAGAAGGGGATTCCTTTGTTCTTTCAGATGAAAATGCAGCAGACTTCTTGTTGCCCCAGTTTTTGTTCACTCACAGAAAGTCGTCCTACTCACAGTCTCAATGTTTCTTTTTCCTCTGTTCTTATTTCTGTCATCCTACAGCTTTCCAGAGACTCTGATGTTATCTATTGTTATCTCTGGAGTGTTGGTTCTGTTTTCAAGATTGTCTGATTTACAAAAACAATGCAGAACTATTTTTTATTTCAATCCACAGATTTGACTTTTTTGTTTCATTTTATTTCCAGGGTTGTCTACACAGGGATGTCAAGGAAAGAATCTGCTGTGGTTCAGAACAGTTTCTCCTGGATGGTCTCAGTGCATCTTCAGAGTCATACACAAGGAGGTTTGTTGAGATTGTATTCATTCATTCATCAAGAATTCATTCATCATTCAAGATTGTCTGTCTTGTCAACTCCAAATAATATGTCAATAAAAACTCAACATTTGTGGCTTTTGTAGCTTTAGTGAATCCAGTTCCCTTTTAATTCACAGTATTATTCAGTTGTGAAAGAAGCATCAGGTTCCTTTATGTTAAAGTAGCAAAATAGTATAAAACTATTCCATTACAAGGAAAGTGCCTACCTTCAAAATCTGAGGTGATCAATAAGCAGTCAGATATACGTCAGATTAGAAAGTTGTTACAGTAGTCCTCTGCTCCATCCCCCAACTGACAGTCATCATGAAACATGGACATTAATCACAATAACATCAAAAAGGACAAGAACCTCTGCTAGAGTACACAGAGTGAGGAGAGGCATCTCTGGGTGGAGGATCAGACTACTTTTAAGACTTTGGCTGCTGATTGAAAACAAGAAAATACCCAGAATTTAGGTCTTCTCTAAGTCACCAAAATCCTTTTGGACATGACCTAAAACAGACAAATTCATCATGGTTCTTTTAGCAATGAGGATAATACAGAAAGCTGGCAGGAAGCTGGACTCTTGAAGCGCATGTAAATACACATCAAACACACTCTTCTCCCTGTTCCCCTAAATATTTCACTAGTCTTATATTATGGGTGCTGTAGTTTTCTATCATTTTCTACAAAGGAACTGATGAGAGTTTCCTGGAAAAGAAATAATTTGTAACTAGGAATGTTATTTCATATCAATAAAAATAAGGTTTCTGATGTTTCTGATTAAACTAAGAGATGAGTTTATTAATTGTCTATTGATTACTTTTGCTGTCATCTGTTGGATTTTTAGTATGTAGAGTTGTTTTTCTATATTAGAACAGCTTGCAGTATATTACTGTTCTTATAAAACAGGTAAAAAGTAAGCTATTTACAGTTGCTAGGGTTACTTATAGCTTATTTTGCACTTTTATTTACAGTGGTTAATTGAAATAATGTAATAGTAATTATATGGTACTGATACTACAATGATAGCAGTGAAACTGACAGGTTCCATCACAATATAGTGATTAGATATGTTCATGGCTGTGGTTCATCTCTAATATGAAGCAGCATGTGCAGTAGGCCTATGACACTGACACAAAAACACCACGCATTTTCAATTTGAATTGAGCCACGATAAAGCCAGAAAGAGAAATCTGTTCATGTGTCTTATTTTTGACTCAGATGAAAACTTAATAGGTATAGCAATGAAATGTTGGTATGTTTGCATGTTTAAAGGCTGCAATTCAATCAGACCATTCTTATTGAATTAGATGTTGTGATGTGATGTTAATAACAACAACAAAATACACTCCAATTATTGAAATTGAAATATGTAAAATGAGAGTGAAACAATGCATTATATTAAGAGTTACAACAATACATTTGGCCACATGACCTAAAGCCAGTCTAAATAATTTTATAAATTTGACTTGAATTGATCAGATAACAATAACATTTTAGAAAGGTTCAGAAATAAGGCATTCAAATATCTATGTACTACCTCTCTGACTACATGTGTGTAATAATTTTCACCGTGTGAATCACAAACATTGGAGGAGCTCACTGCTGTTCTGAGAAGAGTTAGTTGATGGGGGATGGGTGAGGTCAAAGGTCAAAGCACACTGGGGCTTGGCCAGGCAGAATAAACACAAGCTGACTTTTACTGCTAACTACCAGCCACTTGTGTTTCTGTTTCAGTGTGTGCAGAAGTGTTGAACATTAGCCACCAAATGTTTCTGCAGATTGTGACTACAAAGATTAAACAAGCACTCCTGTGTTCCTGCGGGATGTTTGAACATTAAAGTGTTTGAACTAATTGATGATTTGACCTAATAAGCTCCAGAATGGATATGCTCTTCAAAAAGAGCTACTGAATCCCTGAAATGTCAGCAGCCTGTAATTTACTTAATGAAACACAGCAAGAGGAGCTGGCTCAGTTAAAGTTTCATCTGATCAGGATGGCGCTTAGCTCAGTCGGTAGTCCCGACCTGTGGCCCTTTCCCGCATGTCATTCCCCATCTTTCTCCCCACATTTCCTGTCACTCTTCAGCTGACTCTATCAATAAAGCTTAGAAAGGCCAAAAAAAAAATAAATAAATAAATAAATAAATAAATAAAAAAGTTTCATCTGATCGCAGCCCCTCTGTGTTCTTATGTAACAAGCAGTGCTGGAATCTATTAAAAGTCAAATGAATAGGGCTGGTTTAAACTTCATTTAATTAAAGAATATGAAAGCTGTAAACCAGAAGAAAAGCTTGTTAACAACAGATCAGCAACATCTCATCTGGTGATGAAACAAAGTCAGCTTGAACACCGCGTTTACAGTAATTCCATGTTGAATTACAAAGATTTGAAGAAGACACATTAATGCAAGAGAAAGAACTGTGAGTGTGAGTGAGCACAGTCAGCTAACAGGCTCAGCAATATGAAATGAAGTGATCACAGTTTCACACTTCTTACACTCTTTCTATGGAAATCAGGTTGCTGACAACCTCACCTACAGAATAATACCTAGAAAAATTTCTAAAGAAATTCTGAGTGTGCCTGACTCTGGCCCCGTCGCCCCCATACATTATTATTGACACTGCTCAGCAAATTCAGTATTAATACAACAAGCTGTGTCATCATTGCCTTTTTAATGGGCTCTTATTTTGAAGGGACTCTTATTTGAATATATTTGAATATGAAAGACTTTTGTCTTGTGTTTGTGTGTGTGTTTGTGTGCTGGTGGGGTCTTGTGTCTGTTAATGAGAGAGTTTTACAAAGTCTTTTATTTTGAAGGGACTCTTATTTTGAAAGACTTTTGTCTTGGCTGTATGTGTGTGTGTGTACTTCAACAAAGTTGGTCAAAGTTAAAGGCAGGCTTGAGGTTGCCAAGCAACCAGGGTCAGCTGCAGGTCAGAGTAATTAGTCACAGGTGCGTGCATGCACTCTGTCTCTCCCGCTGAGAGACACAGAAAGTCTCTGAATGAACCCCCTTGAAGGTAGCCAAAACCAAAAGCCAAAATGACCGTCAGCATCCTCATTTCGTGAACCAGTTCCTTGCCGATTTTCAGGTAAAAAATGTATAAACTTTTGCCTGGCCACTCAGGTAAAGAGCAGGTGCTCCCTGCTGCTTTTGGAAATTTCTCTTCTTAAATTAACATGGGAGTATATTGAGCAGGAGATGTGTGCGAATCTTTGTGTCTGACACCAAAACTATGATACTGAGCTTCAGCAGTGTTATCACTGCAACCGCCTGGTATGGTCGCTCACCTTCCTGTCCACTCATGCATAAACACATTAACAAGTTATGGCAAAGATCAGTGTTGGGTATAGTTACTTTGGAAAGTAGTTAATTAGGTTACAATGTTACCATCAATTAAAAGTAATCTGTTACGTTACAGCGTTACCTATGAATAAAAGCAATGCGTTAGAGTACTCATGCGTTACCAAAAATGAAAAGCCTGGCACATGCTGCAACTTAACTGACATAGACACACAGCCTCCTTAAATGCACCGAGAAGTCCTGACAATGAATAACGTCAGTCATCCAACCAAATTGGAAGTGGAAGTGGAATTTTTTGCGGTCGACAGAAGCTTTTCACCAATGCAGAGTGTGCATTTTACCGTTGTTGTTCTTGTCCTTTTCGCTGGCGAATTGAAAATAATGTGCGTACTTCCACGACTCAAAAGCTGTCCTCTCTGCCATCTTGGTAGCGGTTTGAAAACACTCACACACAATAACACAGAGGTAAGGTAGGTCAGCAGGGCACAGATGCATCATGACAGCGCTGCGCCACTGACACATCTGCAAGTGGCACAGTACTGTCTGACAAAAAGCAGGGTGCAGTCAGAATTTTTCTTACCTTATCCGGAGAAATTCTTAAACTATCGGATTACTTTTTTAAAAAAAATAATGAAACTACTGATTACCTAACACACTACTAACAACTAACACATTACGCTAAACGTTACATGAAAAAAGTAGAGTACTCTAATGCATAATGATCAAAGTTTTTATATCATGTCAACATGTATGTTCATAGTCACACGTTCTCTGCTGCATTCTGCATCACACTGTTTAAATACATTCATGTTTTCTGGTTGTGAATGACTGACCGGTGCGCTGATTTTTTGTCGCTGCCTCAAGGAATTGTGGGGCGGCATTACCTCCTTTCCTTTCGTAAAGGATGGTCCAGTGTATCCTATGCTAAAGGAGATAATAAAGGAAGCACTGAAGCTCCTTTCCTTAACAGTTAGAGAATTCGAACAGCTCTCATGGTCATGGTGTCATGGTGGCTACGTTAATACTTCCAGGTCATTTCACTCAGTTAGGAAGGTTCCTAAGCAAAATTGACAATTCTACCTCACCCAAGGACTATTTATACAGGAGATGAGTGAAACCAGGAAACCAGTCAAGGGTGGGGCAGACATTACTAAGGTGGGAAAAACACACAAAGGGAGGAAATCAGGGCCTGAAACAAGAGGGAAAAGGTGAGTATAAAATAAAACGGAGTGCTAGAAACAGAAAACACTGAACATGAACATGAACATGACTAACGCTTGATGAAACAGAATTTAATAACACAAGTAGCTGTGTTATTAACAGCTACTTCAGCTACTTCTGAACGCTGGAATCACACATTAAGCCTAATTAACAAGAAGAGATTTAAAACAAGAATACAAGCAACACTGAAGCAATATGAAAACTGGTATCTGTGCAAAACCTTACAAATCGTTGAAAGAGGTCATGGAAAGGTCAGAGCTGTCTTCTAGCAGCCTGTAAAGTTGTCTTTCTATAACCTTTCATTTTGTCCAGCTGAGTGACTCCATATTTCTTTTCGTTTAGGTGCAAAAAGTGCAAACTTTTGGAGTGGAACAAGTGGAACAACACACAATAATTTATGACACAACAAATCCTTTTTATAATCTCTTTCACATCAGAGAAAGTAAGCTGTTTGTTGTTGTTTCTTTTACACACAGTTTATCGTGGGGACTCGCGTACATTCAGGATTCTTGCGTGATCTCGTGTAAATACGGCTGGCGCTATGCTGCCGTTACGCTGCCAGTACGGGCCCGGTGTGAGTTGATGCCGGGCAGAGGACGGAGGAAAACCGTGGCACAGCCGTTCCATGGTGCTTACGTCCCCAGTGTGAGTCCCGTGTAAGACCCACTTTTTTAGAGTGGCGTTCAATTCTGACTAGGCCAGTACTGTTTTTTAGGTGTACTCTCTATGTCTGCTCCTTTATATGTAATTCTTTAAGGCTTTTTTTCTTTTTTTTTCCTACTGCACTTTTAATCGTATTGGTTTGTTATGTAATCTATGTACAGATTATGTATGTCTCTGTTTGTATTGTTTTATGACTTTGTTGTAAAGCACTTTGGGCACTGTTTCGGCTATTGTAAAGGGCTATACAAATAAACTTGATTGATTGACTTGATTGAAAATCACTAATGACACATTTTATTCCTTAAAACACCAAAACCGGGGCGCCACTGAGCAGAGCATGGAGTAGGACGCCTTTTCTTGGGGCTCCTGTAAGACTAGCATTAATCCTTGATTAAAACAGCTGCTCCGATTGGAAAATAAGTAATTGAGCTACAGAGGTTATCGCTGAGATACTAACGACCGAGTGGAGTAGTGATACTAGCCTGCATGGCGGAAAAGTTAAATAAATACAAGTTCGGGCCTAACGCGTCCCGGCCTGTAAGAAACACGAGGCAGGCTATGCTAACGTCAGGTAATCCAGATCCACCCTCGCCCACTCAGACGGAAAGTTCAGGGATGGAAGTGGACGAATTTAAAGCGGACATTGTATCATCCATAAGGGGAGAGATCTCCATAATTATCAGAGAGGAACTCAAGAGTGCGTTGGCGGAGGATTTCAATGCCCTAAAGTCGGAACTGCAGGCGATGCGGTCGGACATAGCAAACAACACATCTGCAATCCGCACAGAAATCGGGCACATGAATGTGGACATTCAGGACAT
Organism: Protonibea diacanthus; assembly: GCA_028641955.1. Lineage (NCBI taxonomy): Eukaryota > Metazoa > Chordata > Actinopteri > Sciaenidae > Protonibea > Protonibea diacanthus. The sequence continues at coordinate 322,376 of CM053986.1, forward strand.
GAAAAGTGGACTCTCGACATGGTCAGACGAGGTGGCTTCACTGCAGTCTACGGTGACCAGTCTTCAAAAACAGGTGATTACCTTAAAAGACTGGTGTGAGGACATGGAGGGCAGGATGAGACGGGGCAACATCCGGATAACCGGCATCGATGAACAGCCGGGCTCGAGCTCACCAACAGCCGTGTCAAAAGTTATTAGAGAAGTCCTGCAGATGGACCGGGACACCAAAATAGACCGCTTGCACCGTATTGCTACTCCTCGGACAACAGGAGACCGGGAGAAGCCACGAGTGATCATCGCCAAGCTGCATCATGATGGAGACGCCACAGAGATCCTCCGGAGAGCGCGGGAGAGAGCTCCGCTGATCTGCAATGGGAACCGTATTGCCATATTTCCGGACTACACCTCTGCCGTGGCCAAGGCCAGAGCTGCATTCACGGATGTAAGGAAGGCGCTCCGGGGCCGGAGAGGAGTGCGTTACGGCCTGCCCTACCCTGCCAAACTCCGTGTGTTGTATAAGGATGAGGATAAGGAGTTTCTTGACCCTGTGAAGGCCATGGAGTTCATCCAGAAGAAGGTTGTCCCATTCACTGAGCCTCAGGTCTAAACGTATCCATACATGTATGGATAACAACAGTAAGGTGAACACTCTATCACCATTACTAAGGCTAATACTTAAATATCACCTGCTATATCTCAGTAACTTACCTGTTGCTCTAAGTTTCTAGCTGTATTACATCCTACTTAACTGAGCACTTTCCTCATGTGAGAGAGTCTAATATTTGACTATTACATAAGTTAATACAACTCTGCTACTTCTCATTACTATACCCTGGAAAGTGCAAACTTAAATTTAATACTTTGAATATTTACTTTGACCTTAACGCTGTGTGTAATTTGAGCTGTTATACTACAATAAGGAGATGCTGTAACTGTATTAGGAATTGCAGGAGCCCAGGAACTGATTGTTATTTTTATTATTCCCTTTTTTTCTTTTTCTCTGGTCTGGTGCACCCCAAGCACAGTCAATTCAACCTAGACGTGCACACTTGCTGCTTACCTTTGCGGCTAGGGACTCGGTCCCACCATTGTGTTACCAATGTTAGCTGGCTGTAGTTCCGCTAGCTATCTTGTTCTTTTGGTTGTTATGGTCCCTCTGTTCGTTGGGGACCCTGTGATAAACACCGTGACAACAAGGGTTCCAACTTTTTTCTACATCAGGATTTTATCTGATTCCGTTAACGGTGGAAATTTTAGACACAGCTGTAGTTATTTTCTTTTCCACTCCCTTTGCACCCAATCAATGTTGCCGCTTCCCATGATCCACATAACAATGCTGACGAGTTTTGTGCAGAGTGTTCACTTTCGCCACTCATTTCCCTTCCCGGCTACCCCATGTCTGAAGACTAAGATATATACTTCACATTATAGATAATGGACATGTTAAAGGTCATAAGTTACAACGTTAAGGGTCTTCATAATCCTATCAAGAGAAAAAAATTTTTGCACCAGATGAAACAGGCTAACTGTCAGATAGCATATCTGCAGGAAACCCACTTACCTGATGGGGAACATGAAAAGTTAAAAAAGTCATGGGCAGATAAAGTATATTATTCCTCGCACCGCTCCGCGAGAAGCAAGGGGGTGTCTATACTTATACATAGACAAATCAACTTTACACAGACAATGGTGCACAAAGATACTGAAGGGAGATATGTGTTGGTTAATGGATTAATTGATGGTATAGAGGTATCCCTTTTAAACGTATATGCACCCAATGAAGATGAGCCAGGCTTTATCAGAACACTGTTTGATATAATATTACAGCATAGCACTGGACTATTGTTGATGGGAGGAGATTTTAATTGTGTGATGTCACAGATAATGGATCGGCAACCGGCCTCAAAAGCCCCTTTGTCTAAGATGAGTAGAATGCTTAAACACCTGTCCACAGAGTCAGGTCTTGTGGATGTATGGAGGAGCAAATTTCCAAGAAGTAAAGATTACACTTTCTACTCAAGTAGGCACATGTCCTACTCAAGAATTGACAATTTTTTCACACCTAAGCACGAGTCTTATAGGATAGTAGACATTGAGATATTACCTATTACAATCTCAGACCATGCACCTACAGCACTTAAGTGGAATATAGGCCACAGACCAACCTCCAAGCAATGGAGGCTTAATGCATCTCTACTGAACGATAAAGAGTTTGTTTCCTTCATCACAGCAGAGTTTAAAGAATATTTAAACACCAATACCTCGCCTGAAACATCACCACTGATACTGTGGGATTGTGCTAAAGCATATATCAGGGGCTGAATCATTTCATTCTCATGTGCCAGGAAAAAACAGAAAGAGTATAAACAGAGAGAGTTGGAGGATAAAATAAAAGAGCTTGAACATAAACATAAAGAATCGACTTCAATCACTATCTTAAATAATTTGAAGGCAGCCCGTAGAGAACTTGATAGTCTACTATCGGACAAAATTGAGGGAGCACTGAGATTCACCAATCAGCGATATTATGAATATGGCAATAGGGCGAGCAGATTGTTAGCATTCACTTTAAGAAAACAGCAAGCATCTAATACAGTGCAGAGAGTAAAGTTGCAGGGCACCCTTGTTACAAAACCTGATAAAATAGCAGAATCCTTTGCAGAGTTTTATAAAGGTTTATATAAGAACACAGACACCTGCTCAGATGACGTTAAACTCGCAGAGTTTCTGAACCAAATAAAATTGCCTGAACTGACAAAGTCTGCAACAGAGGAGTTAGATAAGCCAATTGAAGAATGGGAGATCAAGCAGGTGATTTCATCTCTCAATAACAATAAAAGCCCAGGTCCAGATGGATATGTTAATGAATTTTACAGGACATTCAAAAATTTGCTATCACCGTTGTTACTAAAGGCCTACTGACATGCCTTTGAGTCAAAAATTATGGCACCATCCTGGAATGAGGCAACTATAGTGGTGATACATAAGGAGGGTAAAGATCCCACTGAATGTCAATCCTACAGACCGATTTCGTTGCTGAATGGAGACCTGCGTATATTAACGGCAGTCCTGGCTAGGCGAGTAAATCAGATAATCACTCAAATAATCCACCCTGATCAGACTGGATTCATCACTGGGAGATATTATGGAGATAATGTACGCCGCTTACTAAATATAATATCTCATCAACAAGATAGGAAGCTAGAATCAGCAGTTATATCCTTAGATGCACAAAAGGCATTCGACCGTGTATCATGGCAGTATTTATTCCAAACGTTAAAGCGATTTGGATTCGGCCCTAATTTTATAACCTGGATACAAACATTGTACTCGTCACCACAGGCTGCTGTCAAAGTTAATGGCTGTAGATCAGAGAGATTCACTTTGGAACGTGGGTGCAGACAGGGCTGTTCTCTGTCACCTTTACTATTTGCTATTAGTATCGAACCCCTGGCACAACTCATCAGAGATGATAATGATATAAAAGGAATTGTAATTAACAAAGAGGAACACAAATTATCGCTTTATGCTGATGATGTAATTCTATATCTGACAAAAACTGCATTAACAATACCACATCTAAAAAGACAAATTTCTAAGTTTGGGTTCTACTCAGGATACAAGGTAAATGTGGAAAAAACTATGGCTATGGATATAAATGGCATGATCCCACATGATGTAAAGCTTCAAAGCGGATTTAAATGGCCCACGGAAGGTATTAAATACCTAGGTATATATATTCCCCCATCTCTACAGAAGCTGTTTGACGCCAATTATAATAAGATGATTAGGAACATTAACAATGATTTAGAACGGTGGTCTATGCTCCCCCTGTCTCTGCTGGGACGTGTTGAAAGTATCCGTATGAACATTTTACCCAGATTACTTTACTTGTTCCAAATGTTACCTATAGAAATTCCAAAATCCACATTCGATAATTTGGAGAAAATGCTGTCAAAATTTATATGGCAAAAAAAGCACCCCAGAGTTCGACTTAAAACCCTACAGTTATCTAAATCAAACGGTGGTCTTAAACTCCCAAATCTAAAATATTACTTCTGGGCTGCACAAATGAAACCTATGATCGTATGGCTTCAGAACAATTCAGACACACGTTGGCTTAACATTGAAAAAAGTCTATGCTCGCTAAAATCTCTGCAAGATCTACTCTTCTTGGATGATCCCATAAAGGAAATGGCAATTTGGACTAAGAATACTCTTAAAATTTGGATTAAAGTACAGTCGACTTTTGGACTACCGAAACAAATATCACCATTAATCAGCATTGGATCTATGAAGAGCTTCACACCTAATAAATTAGACATCGGTTTCAGAAGATGGTCAGAGCATGGCTTGGTTTACCTGCATCAGGTATTTAATTTTGGTAATTTAAGAACATTTGAGCAGTTGAGAAATGGCTATGGTCTCCCTAAGACGGATTTCTACCGATATCTGCAACTTAGAACATTTCTGACAGGGCACAAGGAATGGGGAAAACTCATTAAAATTTCTCCTATAGAACAGCTCCTAATAGAAGTGCAAACGGGAAATGGAGGTGGAAAAATGATTAGTAGATTCTACAATATATTCTTATCCATGAATACACAAAATTCCTTGCAGATAAAGCAGAGATGGGAGGCAGAAATGGACGTGGTTATATCGCAGGGGGCATGGGAGGAGATGTGCAGTGAGGCTCACTTGGCCACAAGTTCAAATACATGGAGGGAGTTTAAGTGGAAAATAATCATTAGATTTTTCAGGACTCCAGATATAGTATCTAGAATGAGTAGGTCAATTCCCAGCTTATGCTGTAGGAACTGTGGAGCACATAATGCCAATCATACCCATATATTCTGGTCATGTCCCAAACTAAAGACATTCTGGGGTGAGGTATTTGATGCTCTTAAAGAGGTTTTCCATCAGGATATACCTCGAGATCCCACTGTGGCTCTATTAGGAGTGATGCCTAAAGGATTGAATGGGAGGTCCGAGAAAT
>CM053986.1:327871-367782 GCA_028641955.1 Protonibea diacanthus
AAAGCTGTCAGATGTATAGTTTTGGCGGGAGACGCAAAGATGCGGCAGCAACACCCATCTCCTGCCCAATGTACTCCCATGTTAATTTGACAGGAGAAATTTCCAGAAGAGCCGGCACTCCCTGCTCTTTACCTGACGACACCGGCCAAAGTGTACACAATTTTTGCCTGAAAATCGGCAAGGAAGCCAACGGTCATTACGGTTTTTGGTTTGCGGCACACCTTATAGGCTGTTTTTGGCCACCTTCGAGGGGCTTCATTCAGAGACTTTCTGTGTCTTTTCTGTGTCTTTCACTGTGAGTGCTTATGCACACCTGCGACTAATTACTCTGACCTGCAGCTGACCCTGGTTGCTTGGCAACCTCAAGCCTGCCTTTGACTAACTTTGTTGAAGTCTCTGTATGATATCAGTGACTAATCAAGACTACATTTTAATGTCAGCCATTTTATCCTTCTCTCTCGCAGACACAGACACACCACACACAGACAGACAGACAGACAGGGCAGACACATAAGCACACACACAGAGACAGACAAGACAAACACACATATACACACACACAGACAAGAGGAAAGTCTTTCAAAATAAGAGTCCCTTCAAAATAAAAGACTTTGTAAAACTCTCTCATTAACAGACACAAGACCACACACACACACACACACAGACAAGACAAAAGTCCAGGGACAATGAGTCCCTTCAAAATAAAAGACTTCATAAAACTCGTAAATTTGTAAACTTCATAAATTGACAGACACAAGAACACACACAAGCACACACACACACACACACACAAACACAAGACAAAAGTCTTTCAAAATAAGAGTCCCTTCAAAATAAGATCCCATTAAAAAGGCAATGATGACACAGCTTGTTGTATTAATACTGAATTTACTGAGCAGTGTCAATAATAATGCATGGGGGTGACGGGGCCACAGTCAGGCACACTCAAAATTTCTTTTGAAATTTTTCTAGTTCGACTTCCGTTTCTTCCGTGTTTTTTTCGGTTCGCTTCTGCTCCCTGTCGCACATAAAGGTGTCAAAATGACCGGCTCGGCCAGGATCGGTATGGAAAGACTTTTCTAAGCATTTCACCGGTTTTGCCAAAAAACGCCAAAAACCACACCAAAAAATGAATGGGTGTGTATTGCGAGAATGTTCGCAGCTAGAGTGAGTGATGTCATCGCCAGGGTGGAGAGGGAGAGAAAAATTCATCTGAAAATAAATTTGTAAACTGCGTTTAATGCCGCAAATGTCAAGCTACAGACATGATTCACCACTCAAAATGTAGGAAAATTTGTTGCAGTCGCATTGATAACACTGCTGAAGCTGTCAGTATTATAATTTTGGCGTCAGACACAAAGATTCGCCAGCAACACCCATCCACAGCCCCATAGACTGCCATGTTAAAAAGGCAGGAAAATTTCTGGAGGAAAGCAGAAGTAATGTTTCTTTGAATCACATTCAACAGGTCACATTTCTTCATTTTACACAGAAAATGCCTATGTAAACGATCAGGAAGAGCTCATCATGCTCAGAGTTAACACAGTTCAATGATTGAATATACGGTTTGGCCAGAAATCCTTCCTGTTCGAGGGGCACTTTCAGTGTTTTCTCTCTCTCTCTCAAATGTCACAGGAGCAGCTGCAGTTGATTGCTCTGCTCTGATTGGTGGACTCCACCTGGCCCCTCTCATACACACACACACACAGACAGACAGATGCACAGACACACGCCACACACGCACACACACACAGACAAAACAGAAGTCTTTCAAAATAAGAATCCCTTCAAAATAAAGGACTTTGTAAAACTCTCTCATTGACAGACACAAGAACACACACAAGCACACGCACACACACACACACACACACACACACACAAACACAAGACAAAAGTCTTTCAAAATAAGAGTCCCTTCAAAATAAAATCCCATTAAAAAGGCAATGATGACACAGCTTGTTGTATCAATACTGAATTTGCTGAGCAGTGTCAGTAATAATGTATAGGTGTGATGGGCCAGAGTCAGGCACACTCAAAATTTCTTTAGAATTTTTTTCTAATTTACTCTGATTCTTCAGGCTATGAGCTGTTGTGGGAGCGCGATCTGGAGGTGACGTTTAACCCTGTAGACTGGGACAAAATCTGCAGTGGGGTTTTCCCTAAATGTACTTCAATCTCTATATATGAACAGAACTTTAAATCTTTTCACCGAACTTATTACACACCTGTTCGCCTCCAGAGGATGTTCCCTGATACCTCCAACCTTTGTTATAAATGTAATATACACAAGGGTACATTTATCCACTTGTTTTGGTCATGTGACCACATCCAGACTTTCTGGAAGGGGGTTCACTCTGTAATCCAGGAGGTCACCGGTAAACAGTTTTTGCTAACTCCTTCTTTCTGTATACTTAACCAATTCTCCAGACAATATCTTGGACACGGACTCCAAGTCTCTGTTGATAAATCTTTTATTTTTGGCTAAAAAAAAGTATCCTGCTACAGTGGTCAACTCCCCAGGTCGCTTCAGTCGACATGTGGATATCGCAGATATCTGCACTTATTCCTCTTGAGAATCTGACTTATGACCTAATCACAAAGCGGACAGGTTCTGGAGGATCTGGGAACCATTGCATTCCTTTTTACAGAAGTCATAACTTATCATCTGTCCCTGGAAGATGAGGACTGTCTGCCCTTTCATTTATTCCATGTATGTGCACTTTGTTTACCTGCCTCCTGTCTTCTTTTTTATTTACTTGCTTATCTTATGTATATGTAGAAATATATAGCGCATTGTTCACTGTTAGTTTGGGGTGGGACTTTGTATTTTGCTTTGCGTTTTAGTTTGTATTTGTGTTTATGAAAATGAAAACCCAATAAAAAGAGTATTTAAAAAAAGCATCTTGTGTAATGTTTTCAGTGTAGTATCTGAATGACTTTGGTTTCATTAAGTGTATATGAGAGGAGAGGTACATGTATATGCATGGTAATTCTGAATAATGTTCCTAACAGTCCCTTATAATAAATAGTGTCTGTCCATATGACCCTGAGACGGTGTAAAAAGTGATTTGGTGCTGTAACAGGAACTGTATCAGTAAAGAGCCTGAAATCTGAGCCAAACTGAATAAGGGACATGAATGAAACTTAATCTCCATGGCAACCCAAAACCATTACTGCTATGGATTACAGTAAGAGAGACTACAGTAAGAGGGGAAGGAATGGATGGAGACTGAGGGTGGTGAAAGAAACAAAAACAGGGGGGGGGGCTCTCTGCAGTGTGGTGGCAACACAGAGCAACTGTACGGCTCAAAATCCCACCACTCGGCTGTTCTGTCAAACATGAAGAGCTGTCCAGACTGCTGCCAACCCCCAGTTCCTTAACTTGTTGTTGTGCATGAGTGACATGTGTCAACTGTAAAAAGAACTGTTTTATTTCATTTAGTGTTTAAATTAAAAATTGACTGCAAGGAAAAGATTGTGCTGTAGAAGTATAGAAGTACAGCTGCCTAATCAATGTAAAACACAGAGTACGACACATTAGTATTAAAGAATATGCTGTCACATTATGAATCATTCTTCAATACTTAACTACAAATTAGTGTTAACTTCTTGAAGAAAAGTTGTTCTAATTATCAATGTCTTGCTTGAGTTGTTTCTCCCTAACAGAGCAGAGAAACAAACACACAAAATGTTCTTTGTGCTATGTACTTATGTGGAGTTCAGTGAGAGTACAAACACTTTTCTAGCATTCTGGCATGTTTCTGCACGTTTATCTCTGAACCAACAGGCTCTCCAGGTGTTCAAACATAGGGATTATGTGTGCTTGCCAGGAGGAAGCAGCTGGGTTTAGCTGGGTCTGAAAGTCTCTCAGGTATGAGGAGTGAAGCAGAGTTTCATTATGTTGAGTATCTTAACCCCTTCAACCCTCAGGTGCTTGCTTTTTGTTTACCACAATATATACTGTAGCATCGGCCAACTAATGGTATTTCTGAGCAGCCTAACCTGTCCTGAACAATAAGTAACAATGAAAATAACCAGAAAACTAAAACTAAAAAACAGTTTGAAAATCAGTTTATGCTACTGCTTCTGTACCTCCACGAGGCCAGTATACTTTATCATTACTGCTTGTTAGATGGTTAAATGTTTTTGGAAGCCCCCATACCTTTGTAATGTTGGATTGTTGGTTGGATTGTTGATTGTTGGCTGGTTGCTGGTTGGTCTTTCAATCTCCAACATATTTTTATGAACTTCTGCCAGGAAATGAATTAGTTCCACCTTTGTGGTCAGTGTGATCTAAAAATGCTGAGGTTGCTAATTTACAAAGTGTTCTTTCTTTTAACATGGCAAGGCAAACCATCTATTTTACTTTGAACAGGTTGAAATATCCTTCAAATATTTTTATTATCCAGTAGAGGGCAGTGATGCCTTGCTAAATGATAGATAGAAAGCATGTTTAACTGGGGCTGTACCTTGGGCCCTCTCTGTGTGGAGTTTGCATGTTCTCCTCGTGTCTGTGTGGGTTCTCTCTGGCTTCCTCCCACGGTCCAAAGATATACAGTCACCAAGAGTCACAATTGGTGACTCTAAATTGTCCGTAGGTGTGAATGTGAGAGGTTGTTTAATCTCTATGTGCCCTGTGATGAACTGGCGACTCCAGGGTGTAAATCCATGACCCTGATGAGGATAAGCGGTTACAGACAATGGGTGGACGTTTAACTGGGCATGAGATGGTAAAGTAAAGTAATTAAGTGTAACATAGTCAAAGAAAAATAGAAAATAAGATGAAAGCAAGTCAGCACTGTCAATGTCAACACATACACCTCACATCTGGCAAGAAAAGCCTCAAGACCATTCTATTCCTATGTGTGAACATGAAATAGGAAGCTGTTGTAACTTCAGTGTGCACGGTCAAACCTGCCCCATATGTCACAATATTAAGTCATAGTAATTGTGTCACCTACTGGCAACAGGGTGTAAGCCTTAATGATAATTATTCCATTTACTTGAAAATAGAGATGTAGTCTACACTGTTCATTCATTCTGTTCATTCAATTTCCATTTCTATAGCGGCAAATTATAACAGAGATCTGATGGCACTTTCTATATAGAGCAGTATAAATATCATTTACAGAGACTCAACAATTCCCACCATGAACAAACACTTGATGATAGTGGTGAGGGACATTTTTAAGACATTTTTAAGACCACTGTAACCAAGAGGCAGAAATGTTTAGCAGAATCCAGTTTAGAGAGAGAAAGGCAAATATGATAACAATATACAATAACAGCAACAACAACAACAACAACAACAACAACAACAACAATAATAATAATAATAATAATAATAATAATAATGTCTTTGTTACATGCTATGTGTTTATGCATTACATTTATGACATGATTTAGTTCTTGTCATTAATTCCGTTGCACATGGCTGCCTGCCAGTGAGTTGGGTTTTGCTCAAGGTTTCTGCCTCTTAAAAGGAAGTTAGAGTTAACTCTGTAAATAATATTATAAAGCATACGGTCCAGACCTTCCCTATATGGGTAATGGTCAAGTGATAACATCTGTTATGATTTGGTGCTATATAAATAAAATCAGTTATATAAACTTCAGACATGTCTTAATATAAAAATTGGATGACTTTCTGATGTTGAATTCAGACAAAACTGAAGTTCTTGTAATTGGACCCAAACACCTCAGAAACTCTCTTTCTAGAGACTTTAGTTACTTTAGATGGGATCACCCTGGCCTCCAGCTCCACCGTAAAGAATCTTGGAGTTGTTTTTGATCAGGATTTGTCCTTTAACGTCCACATAACACAAATTTCGAGGACTGCATCCTTCCACTTACGCAACATCGCCAAAATCAGACGCATCGTGTCAAAAGCGGATGCAGAAAAACTAGTCCATGCATTTGTTACTTCTAGGCTGGACTATTGTAACTCTTTGTTATCAGGCTGCTTAAATAAGTCTCTGAGGACTTTGCAGCTAATTCAGAATGCTGCTGCACGTGTTCTGACAGGAACCAAGATCAGAGATCACATCTCTCCCATTTTGGCTTCCTTGCACTGGCTGCCTGTTAAGTCTAGAATAGAATTTAAAATTCTTCTCCTTACATACAAAGCTCTTCATGGCCAGGTACCATTGTATCTAAAAGAACTCATAGTACCTTACTACCCCTCTAGACCACTGCGCTCTCAGAATGCTGGGTCTCTTGTGGTTCCTATAGTTTCCAAAAGTAGATTGGGAGCCAGAGCTTTCAGCTATCAAGCTCCTCTTCTGTGGAACAAACTACCATTCTGGGTTCGGGAGGCAGACACAGTCAACACTTTCAAGAGTAGACTTAAGACTTTCCTTTTTGAAAGCGCTTATAGTTAGGGCTGACTCAGGTCATCCCTTAGTTATGCTGCCATAGGACTAGACTGCCCGGGGACTCCCCCCACCCCCCCGCCTGTCTCTTTCTGGGTTATGCCTAGCCAGGCATGGTAATGGTTGAAAATGCAGTCACATCTCCCTTTACTGAAAACCCTCTCTCTCTCTCTCTCTCTCTCCCCCCATCACCCCATCACCATTACCGTCAATGCATGTTACTAACTAAACTTCTTCCCCGGAGTTTCTGTGCTTTCTCGTCCAGCAGGTTCTCGTGGATCGTGGCTGCTGCTGTGGTCTGCTGCTGACGTCTACTATATATAGCATCACTGTCATTATTGTTACCATATCTCCATTACAGTTTATAGTCAGTTAATGATTTACTGCTGTGCATCTGTGTCCCTCTAACTCTATCACAGGTTCCACTGCTACTGTAATCATTCTATCATTTATTGTATTTTATTGTCATTTTATCATTCATTGTAATTGTACAATATGTTTGTGCTGATTTGTTCTGTACATGTGACATCCATTGCACGTCTGTCCGTCCTGGGAGAGGGATCCCTCCTCTGTGGCTCTTCCTGAGGTTTCTTCCACCTTTTTTCCCTGTTAAAGGGTTTTTTTTGTGGGCAAGTTTTTCCTCACTCGAACCGAGGGTCTAAGGACAGAGGGTGTCACTCCCTGTACAGATTGTAAAGCCCTCTGAGGCAAACTGTTTTGTGACTTTGGGCTATACAAATAAAATTTGATTTGATTTGATTACATTATGATGCAAGCTATTTATGAAGTTTAACCAATGATGGATTTATAATTTAGGAAAAATGGATATTCCTTATGAGTGATTCTATCAGGTTTGACAATAAGCATGATACTATCATTTACTATTGTTTGCACTCTCCTTCATTCCAAAATAAGAGCAATTTAAGCAAATAAATCAAAATTCTGTTCAAACAGCAAACCAATCTGGACCATGATGACATCACAGATGAGATTCCACATTAACAACAAACCAAGACACGATTCTTTTTGTTGAAAAACAGGCTGTTTTAATTTTCATTGCTGGATGAAAAGCATTACAGTAGTCACCCACTGAACTAGTAGAAGCACATACTGTGTGTGTGTGTGTGTGTGTGTGTGTGTGTGTGTGTGTGTGTGTGTGTTGTTCAGAAGTGTAGAGGTAGGAGCAGTAGTGAACAGTAGTTCATATTTTCATTGCTTTGTCGAATATACATGTTAATTGGCAGCCTTCTGACATAACTTGTAATGCTAAAATATTCCAGCCTTCTTTCCATGTGTAGGAGCTGTGTAGAGTGTGTTGAGGAGAGTCAGAAACTCTGTTTTAAGCAATAGGTGTTGTTTAAATATATACCATTCAAGGGTGAGTGGCTACACTTTACATATCCAATTTTGAATATCATTCTTCCATATCTGTCCAGCTGCTTAAGGTGTAGTGTTGGTTTTCCTTTCTTGATGACACTTGAGCCAGTCTATCTGCTTTGAAGAAAAGTGTGGAAATGGGTTAGAAAGGTCTAAAGAAGCTTTTGAGCTTAAATGAGTTAAATAATTATTACAAATGATTAGCATAGCATTAATTGAGCCTCAATAACCAAAGCTGGATTGTCAGTGTCTTATTTCTAGTTCATTGTTCTGTGATTTTAGATTTTGAGCTTGTAAAATATTTTTAGTCTATGGGAATGAGACAATGAAAGAAAAGAAGTCTGTGAGCAGTGAAGAAGGGCACAGGTCAGATCTAAAAGAGTCATTTTAGGAACATAAGTTTGACTTATCTAGAATACCAGCTGGTTCGCGATTTGTTTTATCATGTTGATGCGAGACACAACCCTTTGAGTTTGCTGTAACCTGTTCATGTGGGTGAGGTCTCTCCACCCAGATAGTGTTCGATGTAAACTACCAACCACAGACAAGAGCTGTATCTTCCTGTCACTGTAGTTCTTTGTTTTAATGATACCGATGATTTCTTTGCTAAAACCAGATGCTAACCTCCTCACTTTTCATTTTGATATTCTTACAGAAAACTGGTGATGTATTTAAACAAAGTCTGATGAAGGACAATAAACTGCATTTACTTTAAACATTTAAGCAGAACAATATCTTTATTTCATAATGCAAAGTCAAAGAAAAAGAATTTAAAGAAAAATGTCTACATGAACCGTCACTGATTTGTGATAGTCTGAAATTCATTTGAAGCCAAATGAGAAGATAAACTTCTTGTTTTTCTGGGAGAAGTTGACTGAGTTAACTATAAATGACAAACTTTATCAAAAGAGAGCGTAATTGTATTTCGAATTTCATTTCTACAGATCAAGAACTCTTTAATTGCTGCTCTGTGAATTTATTTTGCATTAAAAATGAGCCATTTTATACGACAGAACAACTACCACATCATACCATATTTTCTGTCAAGCAGGCATTTCAAAGGTGGTCTTTGTGAAAATTCTGAAGTAAGTTATGAAGTGAGCAAGATAAGATCACAGTTCTCGTACTTTGAAGTTCAATGGAAAATAAAATTTGACTTCAAAACCAAACACATCACCACTTTCAAATTCAAATGGGGTGATAAGCACCTCTTTACTTTCACGAACTCTGTAGTAGACAATAAAAAATAAAAAAATTTTAAAAACTTTCACTTTCATGATGAAGGAAACCAAAATATATTTGTGTCTTTACACCAACCTGCTGTTTCTTCATATTCATCAATTATATTTTGTCACGGCTGGGAACAGCTTCAATAAAACCAGCAATACTTTGCAAAATAAGCGTTATTCATTCAAAATGTTACACAGTTTGAGTACAAAAGTATTAATACTATAAATAGGCAGTAGATGATCTCCCCTTACTATTATTATTTATATCATTGATTTGTATCACTGGGGGCATGGCGTAGTCATCAGTAGCATGTGTCATATTTTATAAGCTCAACTGGTTTAAAACCTTAATCTGAATATTAACTAGTAACTTCTGCTCGCAGTGGAATCAAATAATTTCCATCTAAAATGAAGAGAATAGAAAGTAGAAAAAATGAAATACCAAATAAATTTCAAACATTTCAAACTTTTATTCAAAGTCATTTGTAATTCATTAAAGTATCTTCCAGTCTTGAGAAGAGAATCCATGAGTCAAAATCTTGTTTCAAGACCTTTATTTATTTTCAGTTTTGTAAACACATACTATTAAAGCAATGTATTTATTAATTACCACACACACACAGTGTAGTCATATATGTGTCTTTACACACAGACATCATTGCTGCATCACAGCTACTTGAAGGACTCAACTGCAGTCCACCCTTGAGTTTGTAGAAAACCCCACCCAGGACACAGAGTTAATGGTCTTATAGCTTTTGACATTTACATCTTCTCTACTACTGTTTCATATACTATACTTTTTTTTTTTTTTTAAGGCTATTTCACCCCTTTTCTGCTTTACAATGGCCCATACAATGAATCATCTGTAACCAAGAGCAGCCCTTTTGATTCTGTTTAGATCTGGCTAAATTTAGACAGAGGATACTAATTAGCAAAGGTGTTGTAGCACACTGTGAAAGCTGTGAGAATGTCAGGAGATCCCATGACATTCCACATACACAGGATGGTTTTGGCATTTCAGATGTATGTAGTTTTGTTTTATTGGACCAGTTAATTCCAGTTCCAGCTATATGCAAAATGTCTACTTTATCACAGCTGTTAAAAAAGTGTACCTAGTGTTCAGAGCAGGACAAGCGTAAAATTAATATACAGTGTATACAGACTGTTTCCCAGATGTGCTGTTTCAAACCTATGGCCATAGTTAGCAGTGTTGTATTGGACTACATTTTGTACTCTCTGGGTTTAAGTACAATATCCACATTAATCCACCAACTGCTACCTTGAATGTATCCGTCTAAAACCCTAATTTTGTAGGCTGTATTCTATTAAGAATCAACTTGTCATTTAACCAAAGAAGCAGCAGCAGCAAATTTACAAAACAGAAGAGATATAGATAGATACAGATGCGTTCTTAACTATGGTACTTTTTGCCTGAGACAGCAAGAGGAAATGCAATGCTGACACAACCTTACAGTTCCCTTCACCGCCTTTTATGGTGTGTGGCATTGACACCAGCTTCTCTGACTACAGAAACTTTGTTCACCCATATTCAGAATTATACGTGACAGTGGGTGGATTCACACTTAATGTGAATGATGTCAAAAAAAAAAAAAGTCATCAAAGTGATCAAAGTCAGCACAAACACACCAACATTTAGTTTCAATGTTAAACTTAATTAATGTATTTAAATGTATTGTTTGGATGTCTTAGTTAACAAACTTTTAACTAACCCTGGAAATTGAGGTGCAACATACATGTGTACACATCTCATCACACATCACTGTCATTGTGCTACCATATCTGCTACAGTTTATAGTCAGTTAATGATTTACTGCTGCTGCTGTGCATCTGTGGGCAGACTGTGTGAGCAGTCTGCTTTGTACATACTGAAAATAAACAGGTACCTACACTGGTTATGAAACACACAGCCAGACAACATCTCTCGACACTTGGGACACAGCGAGGCGCCAGACACTGTTTCCAACTTATCAAGAAGCACACCTCAGCCAGGTGAAGCAGAATGTCACAATACTGAAAACGGCGGGAATCTTCCAGTCATCCAGGTAGATGACAGATATTCACATCGGGAGTGTGGTCAATAGTCTATTTGCTAGGAAGATTCTAAATGGTGAAATGACCTGGAAGTATTAACGCGTAGAGCGCCGCGAAGGTTCAAATTCTCTTCAAACTGTTAAGCAAAGGAGCCAGTTCTTCCTTTATCAAAGGAGAAGATAATGTTGACCTACAATATCTTATTGCGCTTAACAGAAAAATCAACGCACTGTTCAATCATTACAGCCATTAAAAATATCAGTGTTTTTAAACAGTGATGCATACAGCAACAGAGAGAAAGTGAATGGATGAATCGCGATGATGTGATACCAAAAACTTTGGTCACCAGGTGTTCTGTTGGTGACTGTGGGCTGCGTTCACACACAGAGTAAAAATTGTTACTAACTGTGACATCCAGCGTCCTGCAGATCGTCATGAAGTTACTGTTGATTATTAATCATCCATCTCTTGCCGTTTGCTAAAATGTTTGTATATGACTGGACAGGAGGGTGAGCGACAAATTAAGAATATTCTTTTATCATTTTCATGCAGCACTGATGGGCGTTCCACTTTTATATAGCCTGCATGAAACAACATGGTAAGAGCACACGGGAGAAAAGTATCTCCAGATGTGCATTTTTGAAGTCTTCTGAACTTTGTAGTTTACCACAGATCACTTCAACAACATCCACTGTCACCAAAATGAGCATGTAGTCTAGTCAGAAAAATGATTAGGACAGGACTTGGGAGAGGAGGACATATTTTTGATTATTCGACTGTATTAACTGGTCAGTGGCCTAAGTGGTAGTGACAGAGCTGGCATGTGTAAAACTAAGCGTTATAAATCATCTGATGTGATGCTACCAAGCAGCAACTACTCCAGTGTTGTGAAATGAAACCAGTGCAGAAGTGCTAAAGCTGCAGTTCCTCAAGTACCTGTGTATTAAAATGTCAACCTACATGAAATAAACATGTTTACAGCCTGTGTTACAAACCTGGTTTTGGTCTCTGTCAGCTAATTTCCCCATTCATGACAACTGTACTGAGGGGAATTTTATAGAACTCATCTGTTCAAATGATATTAAGGCTTAAAGTTATGCAGAATTAAGCGTTGCAGCTTTGATTGACAGATAGGTGTTCCATTACACACATGTTGTTTGAGCACCAGGCATCATTCTTAGGTCTGCTGATGAAGCTTAGAAACCTATCCGGTGGCATCAAGCATAAACTGTCCATTCTTCATGCACTATGCAGACACTATACAGTCAATCAGTCTGTGAACTGACTTTTACTCAGTGAGAGAGATACACACCGGAAGACAAGCAGTAAGAGACATGAGTCAGACAGGGAGTCATTTCACATGGTGTAGAAGAAAGAGAAAAGTAGACATTAACTTAGAGCTTTGGATTTATGGCTATGGTTTTAAAAAACTAGTTTATTTCATATGGTGACTTCACTAGCACCATCAACCAGATATCTACATTTATTCTCTATTCTCTGTCTAGTAACAAAATAGAAAGATTGTGAGTCAAGTGTGAAGTCTTGTACCCCTTCAGTCCGTTGCTGCATTGTGGAAAAGCTTCAGTGGAGAATCTGCAGTAGCACCCAACCACGATGGGTCGGATCTGAACAAATGTAGTGGTCATCCATTTGGAGGATGTGGACTGTCAGGGAGACAGAACTCGTGCAAGGAAGCGAGGAAGAAACGTTTGATGGCAGAGTAGAGATGAGGCTTTCGCTGGCATGTAGGTAATAGGAAACAGTAGAATCTCTGCCAGTAGAAAGTTTAATAAACTATTTGGATTATAGATAGATTACAGATAAGATTGTTCAGGTGAGCGCTCTTTTGTATTACTTTGAGAATCAGTGAGTTGAAGGGAAAGCACTATAAGAGCAAGATCTATTTCCTACACCATCTAGCAATCTGTTGCATGGATTAGTGGGACTGGAAGGATGAAAGTTCAACAGTTGCTTGCTGGGCTGGAGATAGGGTGAGCCAGCACCCAACTGTGAAATGAGCTGGGAATGGCAGGCTAGAGAGGATGATTTTGGACAGCCATGGCGCTGCACTGATAATGTAGGAGGCCCGAGTGGCGCTGGTGATGGATGATCATAGCGTGCAGTGCAGCCAACTGCTATAGTTCCTGAAGTGGACAACAGCTAGGAACTGGCGTTCAGTGTTGTCTGGGATGATACTTAGGCTGCGAGTTGTGAGCTTTGAGAGCATGACAGGCTGACATGAGAGTTTCTTTGTTGTCTGTTATGGTAAAAATCTTTTAATTTCTTTGTGCCAGGCTTTGATGCAAGTGTGCCAACAAGCAGTTCTATGCAGACTTTGCTTGGGATTACTTCAGTTCATGTGAACTGAAAATGCCAGAACAGTGAATATGTTTGTCTGTCTATATGTGTGTCCAATGTGGTTGGTTTAAAGAAAGATTCATGTCTTATAGCTTTCATACAAAATGTCCATTCTCGTGCATAAGCATCAATTAACAATACTCTATAGGATAAGTATACAAAAACTACTAAAAGAATACTAAATCATCTGAAAGGATTTAATGTGGCAGTAAATTAAAATTAGAAAGTATGTTTGTCTTCAAAATCAAATCAAATCAAATTTTATTTATATGGCAGTCCCAAAACACATTTGCCTCAGAGGGCTTTACAATCTGTACAAGGGTAACCTCTCTGTCCTTGAACCTTGTTTGAGTGAGAAAAAACACCACAAAAAGCCCTTTTAACAGGAAAAGGTGGAAGAAACATTCTGAGGCATGATGGTCTAGAGGGAGTAGTAAGGTACTATGAGTTCTTTTAGATCACGATGGTGCCACAGCCGCCCAGAGCTTTGTATGTAAGAGGAGAAGAATTTAAATTCTATTCTAGACTTAACAATTATCAGTGCAAGGAAGCCAAAATGGGAGAGATGTGATCTCTGTCATGGTTTCCTGTCAGAACACGTGACAGCATTTATAGATTAGCTGCAAGGTCTAAGAGACTTATTGGAGCAGCCTGATAACAAGAGTTACAATGATCCAGCCTAGAAGTAACAAATGCATGGACTAGTTTTCTGCATCCGCTTGGAACGTCATCAGTTTTGGCAATGTTAACGTGAAGGTGAAGAATGCAGTCACCGAGAAATTTGTTTTATGTGGACGTTAAAAGGACAAATCCTGATCAAAACAACTCCAAAGATTCTTTCTGATTGGAGCTGGGAAGCCAGAATGATCCATCTAAAATTAGCAAGTCTCCGGAAGGGTTTCTGAGGTGTTTGGGTCCAATTACAAGAACTTCAGTTTTAGCCAGATTCAGCATCAGAAAATTGCCAGGTCATCAACTTTATATCCTTAAGGCATGCTTGGAGTTAGTTAACTGATTGAGTTTCATCAGAAGCGATGGAAATGTATAATTGGGTGTCATCAGCATAACAATGAATTAGTGGGTGATTCTAATAACGTTCAATAGAGGAAGCATATATAAACTGGTAGAAGTGGTCCTAGTACAGGACCTTGTGAACTCTGTGACAAACTTTTGGTGTGCATGGAGGATTCATTCCTCATTCTCATTCAATTCTCATTCAAAGTTAAAGAAAAAAAACATCTGTTTCTTTCTGATCAGGACATGGATCTGTACCTACTTATTTCATTCTGTTCCATGCTGATGGGTGAGGAATGGTAGTTTTAAAAGGTAACATTACATTGTTGTTGCAAATCATTGGGACTGAAGTTTTTATCCTTTATGATTAGTGGCACACAATATGTACCAAATGTATGTAACAGTTATTTGTTACTGGATAGCAAGCGCCGAAAGTGAAAAGAGGAGGACAGAGTTGGAGAGATTGGCTGACACTGTCAGTAGTTGACGCCTCCACCTTCCCCTCCTTGCCACAACAAAGACACACCTACAATTCAATTGCATTCAAAACCCTCCATATAAATAGAGGCTGGACTCAACTCTTTTTATTTCAATTCTACTCAGTAACCATGGCAAAGCATCAACAAGAACAAACAAAAGGGAGTGTTTCCTGTGGCTCCAGTAAGAAATTATAAGAATATTATACTACAAAGGATAAGTGTTTTGCAGTGAAAAGAAAAAGAATGTATCAAACAGCTCATCAGTGGTGGTGTCTGTGTTATTTCTGTCAGATTTAATTAAGAATCTGTGTGTTTTAAACCATTATGTTTTGTTTTTAATATATCTGCACAGAAATATTTTTCATAGAAAGTAGATATATAAAGATTTATAATAATTATTTACACCCATAGCACATTACAGCATTTAAATGTGTGCTTATTTTACAGTTTCCTTCTGAGACTGTGTTGCATTCAGTGTGTACTTTCTTTTTGCAGGTTGTGTCAACAGGAGGAAGTTTGCTCAAGGAGCTGTGATCCAACTCACTGCAATGACTGTATCAGATCTGGAAGCCCTACTGTGTGTGGTGCAAACAGTTGGTGAAAGCATTTATTGACCTCCTCGACAAATTGATTTGATAAGTGTTCAGGTATTAGGTAACTGGAAGCATCTTGTCAGTTTTGTAAAGGGATTTGTGAAGTTAACAATTAGTTAACAAATTATGACAATAAACACTGACAGAGAAGTGGTTGAGATTGGCTAAATAGTAAACATTTATAGTATTTTGTAGTTTGCTTAGAACATATACAGTCATCATAGGATGAGTGAACTTAGTATAAAGGGATAAACTGTATGTATTTTTTTGTATTTGTTTGTGACCCCCAGAATTTCACCAAACAAGGTGAGCAGAGAGCAGCACGCTGTATTTTAAGCTCAGTTAATAGAGAGGCTGGATTAGGATGAAATCATCTCCTGAGAATAGTGTAATCACGGTCAGAAAAGACCCTCTGTCCCCTGATTCATTCAGCCAGCAGCAAGGGAGCCTGTCCAGCTGAGTCCACACAGAAGATTAATCTGAATCTGCGACCAGGTTAGTGGAGTCTGTTAATGATAGAGAGAAATGCTGTGTCATGTCATCTGGATTCATGATAGACTGAGCTGAGCAAGTAATTTTATGAAAATCAAACTATGTTTTCCATGTTTTTCATAACATCTAGCATACATTGAATTGTATGAAGCATGCAGTCCTGAGCCTCAAATAGTTTTCCTTGTTTTTATTCCTGTGTTAGTATGGTAGTAGATCTTCTGTTTTCTTTGTTTCATGAGCTTGTTTCTTTTCCAATGTTTACAGGACTTCCCTAGCACATTCAGTGTTCTTTTAAGGAAATGAGGATATCAGTTGATCTCTATTACCTGATGGACCTGTCTTACTCCATGAAAAATGACAGAAAATGTCGAGGTCTGGGACAAGCTCTTTTGCAGCTCTGAATAACATCACCAAAGAAATGCTCAGATAGGTAATCGATTGCAATCTTGCAACATCAACTAACAGTCACAGAGTAATTATCTTGTCATGTCACATATCGATAAACATTTATGTTAATGTGTGTGATTATACATATTTAAACATGGATTACTTTACTTTTTAATCTATATAAATATATTCAAATGATGACAAAACATATTGTGGAGAAGTGCTAACGATTTGTTTTAGTATTTCACTTGAAGAAATGCTACCACATAAAGAAAAAGCAAATATTTTAACTAACACTAGCACTTTTTAACTGTAGGGTTTGGTGCCTTTATTTTGTCCGAACCAGTCCTTCCCTTACTAACACCAACAAGAAGAAACTGCAGAAGCCATGTGATGTGAATGAACAGGAGTGTCAGGCTGCCTTTGGCTACAGGCATGCTTGGTTTTGACACCAAATACAAATGAGTTCACAAACAGGTGAAAGGCAGTTCATCTCTGGGGCTTTGCAGACTCTCCCTGGAAGAAGTCTCGATGCCATGATGCAGGCTGCTGTATGTGGGGTAAGGACTCAACTAATGAACAGTGAGTAACAGGAGGAAATCAATCATGGGTTCACTATTAGAAAAGAATGAAATTAGAAACATACTAGAAAATAATTGTAACAATAATAATGTATGAATCTACCGTTGCGTTGCTTTCATACTAATCCTCTTCAAATGAACTTTGTTGTGAATATGGCACCACAAATGTCTCTTATGTGTTAGATCACTGGCCCCCATGATACAAGA
The DNA here is from genome assembly GCA_028641955.1 of Protonibea diacanthus. NCBI lineage: Eukaryota > Metazoa > Chordata > Actinopteri > Sciaenidae > Protonibea > Protonibea diacanthus. The sequence goes on from CM053986.1 coordinate 345,012, forward strand.
GGTTGATTGCAGTCTGGATTAATGGGTCTCTAGTCATTATTTGAGATCCTTGTGATGGTCAATATAACTTTCAATAAATACAGGTATTTGTATTAAGGAAACAGAATGTAATTTTCCTTGATGGGTCAGGAGCAATTGAGACAAACTATATTACTTGACAGAACCTTTCGTTTGTGAATGCCTTTGAGTCACCTTGGCTTGCAAATTGTGGGGTGTGTACACTTTATGAACAGTAGTCAACAAGCCTGAAGACTCAGTACATTTTATTTATGGGAAAAGAACATAAGAGGACGTGATCATAGATCATGGACACCTGTCTCATGACTAGAGATGAGATCATGAATGTTATAATAAGATTTACCCTGACAACAATAAAACCAAGGATTTCTCATTTGGTCCACCACGAGAGAAAAAGAATAACCTCTGATATAGAATTTACAAAATGTAAAGCAACAATTATATTTGCAAAAAGCAGCAGAGAGAAGTGTAGGCACAGTGCTTGAAGTACTTTTTAGGGTCTGAAGTTTTGGCTGAAATGAATCATATTGTTTCTATTTGTATTGTTGTTTTAGGACAAAATCAGTTGGAGAAACAGCAGCACTTTCGCTGATTGTACTGACCACTGATGCTGGATTCCCACATGGCCGGGGATGGAAAACTGGCACAGCATACTGGAACCCAATGATGGCACTGCCACATGGAAGGCAAGCAGCATGTCAACCTGTGTGAGATGATACGTATGAAATGACACAAGAGAATCAGCAGTCAAAGGTTTTTTCCAGTGCTGTTGTGATGTTATAATGAATGATGGGCAGCAAAACTATGAAAAATTAGACAAGGCTGTCATGAATTGCAGCTTATTGTGCCTACACTGGTTCAAAAACCAACAAAACAAACATGATAGTGAGTTTTTTTCAGTGGTCAGCACCTCAAATAGTCATTATTGTGTGCAGGACTATCCGTCTGTGGGATAACTGGCGCGCAGCTGGAAAAAACAATATTCGTAAATCTTTGGTATTAAAACCTGTATTAACAGTGTTCCGGAAGTAGCTGGGATGTACCTTCAATTTCTCATATGTTTTTATTTATTTACTAGAGCACACATTCTGTTCGTACTGTTTGATTTTCGTGTTTCATTCCAGCAGCTCTCTAAAATGATTCCAAAGTCAGAGGTAGGAGTACTCTGAAATTCTGATAATGTTGTTGGATTGATTAACACCTACTACAATGTAAGTTCACCACTGGAAAGTTTTGCTAGCTTCATTCTTTTGTGTGTACACATCTGTTTTTCTCATTACCTTTTACTTTTCTATATCTTTTTAACACTCCTCAAATCTGTAAATCCACTTGACAGAAATTGTCCTCAGTAACTCCTGACCCATGACAATCTCCCTGACAATGTAAGAGTTGTCTACCCCAAATGTGGTGATGGAGGGAAGCAAAGCAGCGCAGGAGAGCCAAGGAGTGTGTGAGAATGTAGAGGAAAGCCGGGAAAGAGGTCAGTTTGTTTTATAGTGTTACATTCTTTGGCTTTAAACACTGCATATAGTGCTCTCTATGTCCATGCCTGTGATTCTCTTTAAAAAGTAGTCTATTAGAAAGCACTCAGTCTCAGTCGGTAGAGTGGCCGCCCCATATGCAAAGGCTGGCCAGCCCAGGTTCAGGTCCCGACCTGTGGCCGTTTGCTGCATGTCATTCCCCATCTCTCTCCCCCATACATTCCACTGTCACTCTTCGGCTGGTCAACAAAGGCCTTTGAGAGAGTCAAGTACTCAGTGGCAATGGGCCAGAGAAGGGATATACTGCCAGAGGTGAGCATTTTGTTGTAGGGAGTTTTCTTTGAAAGTGACCAGTGGATGGGGCAACACTAAAGTTTGCCACAAAACTGGATTCAGAACAAATCAAGCTGTGGTTGTTCAGGAGCAAGTTTTAGCCATGTTGATAATGTACAGTGGTAGACTCATATGATCAGAAGTTGAGCCTGTGTCTTGGGCGTGATGCCGAACGAATTTCTCCTGAAGGCTTCACCATTGGTTTTACAATGAATGCATATATATAGTTAGCTCCTAAAACTGATGAGCAGTTGGCACCTTGCATTGCAGCCAGTGCCATCAATGTGTGTGAATGGGTGAATGAGATATGTAGTGTAAAAGCACTGCCCATAAAGTACAGTCTGTTGGAGAAGTGCAAGTCAAAGGTCAATGGTGAGTCAGGAGGAAGAAAGTGTTCCAGAGACCCTCTGATGTCTTATGCTGTTATTTATTGATGCTTGGCGAAGGAGAATTAGAACACTCTCAAAGAGTACATCAGTACATCAACATTCTTAACTAATGCACAGTGGCCAGACATTAAACCCAAGATAACACCACAAATACCATACGCCCCAATTATTCAAAGAAAGTGTCTTTGCATGCAGTGTCATTGTCAACATATTAAACTGGAACACAGATGTCTGTTTACGCAGATTAGAAAATGTGGCAGAAAGCTACTCTGTATGGCTATGAAGGCGACAATGAGTCTCTTGCGACCTGACCCTAGACTGACACCTACTGTTCTCAGCAAAACCAAAACAATGCAGAGGGACCTCAAACGCGCCCACCGTGACCTTGTCTAACCTAAGGATAGAAAAGTCCATAACACAGTCCAAACACCATTTATGAATATGCCATTTTGGCTTGTGAATGAAAGTATTTAAGTTGATATGTTTACAATGCTGCCAAATGTATTACACACCTCTGTTTACGAACTGCCTCTCCAGATTCACTTTGATGTCACTGTGACGGTGGACTCATGTATGAAGGACCAGTCTTTCATTATAAGACCACTGGGCATTAAAGACACATTGACCGGTGACCTTAAATACAATGCTTAGTGTCAATGTGAAACTCCTCAATTCAAACAGCCACCCACACTGCAATGCCAAGGGAAAGAGTCACTTGTGGTATTTGAGTAAACTGCCTTCTTTATAATTGCTGTGTTAGTAGATTTGTATTGGATTTATTAAATGCTTGCATCAACTTGTGTTTTGGTGGCTGTGTGTATTATAAAATTCTAGCTACTGCTAATGCAGTGAAAACTTCTACTCAACAAATTCAAGCAAGCTAAATCATGGAAATTACAACAACATCTCTTTGATAATGTGAGTGTGATGGCTCTTTCTCCTTCTCTTTATTCAGCTGCAACAGCGGCTTTGTCGGTCAGTTCTGCTGAGGTGTTCCATTGTGATAAAGATGAGCCGCTCTCTGCGGTATCCTGTCAGAAGAACCGCGGCACGAGTGTAGTCGAGGAGACTGTGTGTGCGGAGATGCCAATGTGTCACAACAGTGAGAGTGGAAAAATCTTACCATGGTGACTTCTGCAGAGTGTGATGACCACTGTGAGAAGTTTTCTGAATATAAACTATGTGAGTAGCAAAGTGTTTCAAATTTATATATATATATATATATATATATATATAAAGAGAATATATAGTATGTAACTGTTTATGTCAATGAGCTGAAAAGCCAAAGTCATTATGTTTTTATCATGGGAGACTTTCTGTAGAGAATTTGCCATGACCATGTTTCTTCAACAACCAGACCAGACAAATTAAACTTAAACCGACAGAGTCTATTTGCTTTTCAACCAGCCAAATACAAAAACTGTGATTGAAACTATAATGACAATAACTGTATGTGTACACAAATGCAGACAGTATTCATTGCCCGCTGAGACAAAATGTGTGCAGATGCTGCAAAATAGCCTAATACACTAACCAGAGAGAAGAAGCTCTGGATTTTGTCCTGATAAAATCATCGTGAAGCTCATGCATCTACTGTCAGCAAATCCAAAAAAGTCTGTAAGTCTCAGTCAATAATTCTACAGAACTACATATTTGTTTCCCATCACCCTCTCTCTACTCTGTGGACAGAGCTTCATCTCTCCAGGTTCCAGACTGGCCATTTCCTCAATGTTTTTGGCAGTTTTATTGGGTATAAGAGAGATTATGAAAAAGCTTTGAACTTTGGGTTTTTGTATTTTTAGAAGAGGACTCATTCTATATGTGTTATATATGTTTGCACTTACTGTAATACAGGTAATTCAGAGTGGTTAGTGCTGTCCCAGTGCCTTGAGGAGTTCTACTGGCTCTGAATTACATTCTGTCTGTCAGCACACCAACTTAACACAACTGACCACTACAATCTGTGATCAGCCTGTTTGTGCTTTACATGTATTGTGATGTTTGTTTGGCACTCTAACTCTCTCCTCATTCTTACAAACTTGCTAGGGAAAGCGGTAAATGCAACTGTGGAAAATGCTGCTGCAATCCAGGCTGGGGGCTCCAGCCTGCCAGTGCAAAGGTGTCAAGGAGGCTGTCGTGCCCTCAATAATACTGAATGCTTGACAGAGAGTGCAAGTGTGTGGCTGTGGTGTAGCGAGGGATACCAGCATCATGTGCCAAACATGCACTGTTCAGCTGACCCTTGTAGACCAAATAGAAGTCAAACTTCACTAAACTTTTACTTTCCAAATTATTGAGTGTACCTGAAAGAGCACACTCTTTACTATCCACCCGGCTTTTTGAGTGTGCCTGGAAGAGCACATTCTTTAAAATCCACCCAGCTTATTCTTATTGAGTGTGCCTGAAGAGCACAGTCTTTACTATCCACCGGCTTATTCTTATTGTTGGTGTGGATTATTTTTTCTTCTTCCGTACGTTTTTGTACTTTTACAAGTCCCATAAATCTGTCACTCAAACATAAAATAATACCACCAGATGCACCATTCCAGGACAATGGGGCTATTAATTTACAAATCTCTACTATTAATACTGTACAAATTATAAAATATTTTCATATAAATTTTCCCACCATAAGGATGAATGGAAAATCTCAAATCTCTCAACAGACCCACTACACTTTAAATAACAGCTTCTCATGCTTGTCCTACAGACTTCATTCAAATTACTACTTGGGCCGAGATGTTGTTAAATAATACTTAGCTGTCCACAACTTTGCAAAATCTTTTACCGTTTTTAGAAACAATTAAACACTAAATTTGGTATGTTTTTACTCCACAGCAGAGTTTACAATGGAGTTGGCCATGCGCCTGCTAGGCGGGTGCGTGGAAGCTAGAGTGAGAGCAGCTAACAAGTCCGTCCAAAAATAAAACATACAGTCTCTCCTGTGCCATATATGTCATGCTACAGACATGTTGCCCAGCAAAACGTAGGAAAACTGGATACCTACAGTGATGTCATCCACTTAAGCTGTCCAGCCTTACCGTTTAGGTGTTATGAGCCTCGGAGCACCAGCTAGTCCCTGCAGCACTCCCATTAACTCCCATGTTAAAGGAAGCGATTTTCTTCAGGCACGCCCAGACAAACCTGTTCCTTTACAGATAGATAAAAATCCATTACATTACAAATCGCATTTAAAAATGTGAGCTGATCAGGAAAGCCTCGTTTCAGCGTGTTACAGCGGTCTAGCGAAATCGATCATTTCTGTCGTGAACTCCTAACGTTATCAGTGAGTATACAGGCTGCAGTCTGACACCGCGCATCTCTAATTGGGACCCGGCAGATGGTGCTTTTGCTCGGTAAACTCGGTACCATGTCAGTCTGTGCAGCAGTCTGACGCACAGGCGGTGCTTCTGCCCGATACGTACCGATACGCAATATGTTTGTGATTTGTTCTGTACCCGTGACATCCATTACCACGTCTGTCCGTCCATAACCTCTAACTGGCTCTTCCTGAGGTTTCACTTCCACCCCTTTTCCCTGTTAAGGAGGTTTTGGCAGAGCAAAATTTTCCTCACTCGAACCGAGGTCTAGGACAGAGAGTGCTCCTCCTATTACCACAGGTGTAAAGCCCTCTGAATAAACTGTTTTGTGACTTTGGGCTATATAAATAAAATTTGATTTGATTTTGATTTGACATTAAAAAAGGCTTGATTTTTCTGCAGGCAAGCAGACAAATGCATTTCTCTACCAGGTGAAAGAAATTCTTTCCGTGGTGAAATAGTAAAAAGCTAGAAGTGGTTGTGATACTTCTAGCGGTTTGGTCACTAGTACACGACATCTGGCATTCTGGCTGTTTATACCAGATGATATCTCTCCCTCTGGCATCACTCGGACACGGGTGTACTGTCCTCTCTGGTTAACCGCGCCCCGTAACGCTCGTGTAAACAAAACCGTGCGCATGCGCTTTTCGAGTCTGCCAGCTGATTGTAACGAGCTGGGACAATTTAACTTGTAGCTCGTTAGCGTAAGATAGCACACAGAGTCTGCTGGCTGTCATTTATGTGGCGACAACAAGTTAACGATGTTAACATAGACTGCACACAAAGTTTGCCAGCTGATTGCTTAACGGCGACAACGGGCGGTTAACAGACCGATAACGTGGGCATTTGGCACACATGGCCAACAGCTGAGCACGAAACTGTACTTTATTAGTGTGTTTGTTTGGTGCATGCATGTTGTTATTCTGTTCATGTTGTAGTCTGTGCCATCACTATATTTGGTGAGAGCAGTGCAGCTGAATTTTATCAGTTAGTGCTAGTGGCTCAAAATATTTCAAATATATAAAGATTACTCAACTTTTTCAGGTAATCCCTCACACTTTCTTTAGAACACTACAAATTCATAAAATATTTCAAAATATCTACAATTCTCTTTCCTTACAAATTTCCACAGATGCATGAGGCATTTCGGCAGAGGGTATCACACACGTATTTCTGCAGGAAATACAATTTTCCTAGTTGAGTGTGCCTGAAAGGCACATACAAAAATCCACATGCTTGGCTAAACTTGGCCAGGTGTGCCTGAAAAGCGCACACTATATGTTATCCACGGCGCTTATTCTTGTTATTGGGTGTACCTGAGAAGAAGCACACTCCTTTCTCTTAACCTTCTTGTATTGATTGTGCCTGAAAAGCGCACACCGCACCATATCCACAGCGCTTATTCTTTAACTTCTTATTGGTGTGCCTGGCACTTTACTTTATATATTATCCACGCGACTTATTGAAGGTGGCTGAAACTTACACTATATGTTATCTACGCGCTTATTCTTGCTTGTGAAAATTGCTGAGAAAGCGCACGCTATGTGTCTATCCACGGCAATGGTGTGCCTGAAAAGCGCACACTGCCGTATTATCCACGTATTATTGACGCGAAATTATTGCTGAGCGCACACTATATGTCCACAGCGTTTTCTTATTATTATTCTTACGCCCTTTTTGTCCTAAAATCCCAGAGTTTTTTTAAAGACCCTTTTTGCTTTTTCCAAGCTTTTGTGTATAGAACAGCTTAAGGTGACAGGAAATGTAGGGAGAGATGAGGAATGACATGCGGCAAAGGGGCCACAGGTGGGACTCAAGCCGGGCGGCCACTTGGCCAGGCAGCGAGTATGGGGCGCTGCTCTGCCTGGCTGAGCTAGCGCCCCAATCCCAGAGTTTTTGTAGCACATACACAAGCAGGTGTCAAAATGACCAGCTCAGCCCGGGAATGTAGGCAATGTTATTTTCAAAGGATTTGACAAACGGTTTTGCAAAAATGCAAAAACCACACCAAAAATGAGTGGGTGTGTGTGAGGAATTTCGAGAGCTGGGTGGTGATGTCGCCATTCTAGAGCGCAGAGAGAAAACCTGCTCTTTACACAATGACACCAGCCAAAGGATTTAAGCCAATTTTCGCCTGAAAATCGGCGAGAACTGATGCGACATGACAAAGGAAACCAACGGTCATTCCAGTTTTGGTTTGCGGCAGCACACCTTATGAAGCTGTTTTGGCCACCTTCGGGGGCTTCATTCAGAAGACTTTCTGTAATATAGGTTTGGGACACAGACTGCATGTGCACACCTGCGACTAATTACTCTGACCTGCAGCTGACCCTGGTTGTAGCCTCAAGCCTGCCAACTTTGACTAACTTTGTTGAAGTCTCTGTATGATATCAATGACTAATCAGGACTACATTTTTAATGTCAGCCATTTATCCTCTACATAAACACAAACACAGAGGCATAGACAGGCCCACACACACAGACAGAAAAACCCAAACACACATCTTGTAGCAACTTTTGCATACACACACAAACACACACACACACACACACAACAAAGTGCCACAAAATAAAGTCCCTTCAAATAAAGTTTACAAAACTTTGGTTAACAGACAGATCACACACACACATGCAAACACACACACACAGACAAGACAAAAGTCTTTCAAAATAGAGTCCCTTCAAAATAAAGTTTGTAAAACTTTGATTAACAGACAGATCACACACGCAAACACACACACACAGACAAGACAAAAATCTTTCAAAATAAGAGTCCTTCAAAATAAAGACTTGTCAAATTCTCTTCTTGACAGACACAAGAACACACACGCCAAACACACATACAAACACAAGACAAAGTCTTTCAAAAAAGTCCCTTCAAAATAGAGGCCCATTAAAAGGCAATGATGACACAGATTGTTGTATTAATACTGAATTTGCTGAGCAGTGTAATAATAATTTATGGGGGCAACGGGGGCTAGAAGTCAGACAGTAATTATTATTATAATATTATATATTATAATAATTATTTTATTCTATAATAATATATATTATTATAATTAATTATTACTTTTGCTATTTCAAAAATAAAAGACTTAGTAATACTCTCTTATTGACAGACACAAGACAACCACATGCTGCGCGCACACACACACACACACACACACAAATTCTTTCAAAGTAAGTCCCTTCAAAATAAAAGACTTTTGTAAAACTCGTGCTTTTGAACCCCTGAGACCAGCCTTAACACCCATCTCCTGCCCAATGCTGCTCCCATGTTAATTTGACAGGAAAGCTCACGTAGCTATTCAGTGCATGGGAGCAGCGGGGCCAGAGTCAGGCACACTCAAAATTTCTTTAGAAATTTCTAGTTAATATTATTATTATTATTATTATTCCACCGCACTTTTGGTTCACTAAAAATCCCAGACTTTTATTAACACATACAAAGCAGGTGTCAAAGCAGGCTTTCAGCAGCGACTCAAGTAGGCAATGTTATTTTCAAAGGTTTTGACAAGCGGTTTGCAAAAATACTTAAAAACCACACCAAAAAATGAATGGGTGTGTATGCGAGGAGAATTACTAAAGGCGTGAGTGATGTGAGCGTGGTGATACTCATCGCTAGAGTGCAGTGAGAAAAGCATCGAAAAATAAATTTACAAACTGCGACACAAATCCGCCAAATGTCAAGCTACAGAAATCATTTATAGCTAGAAGCGGAGAAAATTTGTACGTCTCACTCCTTATTCACTGTCATAAAGCTGTCAGATGTATAGTTTTTTGGCGGAGGCATGAGAGATGCGGCAGCAACCCATCTCCTGCCCAATGTACTCCCATGTTAATTTGAGAGAAGAAATTTCCAAGAAGAGCTGGGAGTACATGCTCTTTTCACCTAGCGACCCGGCCAAGTTTAAACAATTTCGCCTGAAAATCCCGGCAGAGAACTAATGCGACATGACAAGGAAATAGCAGTTCGGTTTTTAGTTCTGACACACCTTATAGGCTGTTTTGGCCACCTTCGGGGGAGCTTCATTCAGAGACTTTCTGTGTCTTTTCTGTGTCTTTCCTGTGAGTGCTTATGCACACCTGCGACTAGTACTCTGACCTGCAGCCCCGACCCTGGTTGTGGCAACCTCAAGCCTGCCTTTATTTAACTTTTGTTGAAATCTATGTATGATACCAGCCCTGACTATCAAGGCTACATTTTTAATGTCAGCCATTTATCCCCTTCTCTCTACTTAAACACAACACAGACACATTGAGGCATGAACAGACACACACCACACACAGACAGACAGACAGACAAGGCAAACACACATGCGTGCTTTACACACTGCACTTTACCACTGAAGTCTTTCAAAATAAGAGTCCCTTCAAAAAAGAGTTTGTAAAACTCTCTCATTAACATTCACAACATCACACACACACACACATGCAAAAACACACACACACAGACAAGACAAAAGTCTTTCCAAATCTGTGATCCCTTCAAAATAAAGGCTTGTAAACTCTCTTATTAACTAGACACAGACAACCACACATGCACACACACACACAAACACAAACAAAGTCTTTCAAAATAGAGTTCCTTCCCAAAATAAAAGACTTTTGTAAACTCTCTCATTAACAGACAGAAGACCCACACACACAACCCAACTATTTGTGCATAGAAGCGCCACGACACACAGACAGACAGACAGACTAGGGGCAAACACACACTATGCATAGCACTTTACACACACACAGACACACACACAGCAAAAGTCTTTTTAAAGCAAAGTCTCTTCTAAAATAAAGTTTGTAAAAGTCTCAGATTATGACAAGACCCACACACCCCACAAACACACACACAGACAGATGCACACACACACACACACAGGGCAAGACAAAAACTTTCAAAGATGAGTCCTTTCAAAATAAAAGACTTTGAAAAACTCTCTCATTTAATAGACACAACACACCACAAACAAGCACAAACATGCTGACAGCTAAACATTCAATGCATGGGGGTGTGGGGCCAGAGAGTCAGAGCACACTCAAAATTTCTTTAGAAATTTTTCTAGTTATTATTATTATTCTTCGCCCTTTTTTTGGCTCACTAAGGATCAGGTTTTGTGCATACACAAAGCAGGTGTCAAAGCGACCGGCTTAATAGGCAATGTTATTTTCAAGAGTTTTGACAAAAGGTTTTGCAAAAATGTAAAACATTACCAAAAAATGAATGGGTGTGTGCGAGAATTTTGGAGCTAGAGTGAGTGATGTCATCGCTGGAAGTGTAGAGAGAAAACTTTTAACCGAAAAATAGAATTTATAAACTGCGACTGCGTCATGATATCAAGCTAGAAATCATTTATAGCTAGAAATGTAGGAAAATTTGTTGTCTCCTCATATTACGCTGTCATAAGCTGTCAAGATGTATAGTTTTGGCGGGAGGCATAAAGATGCGACAACCTTTACCCATCTCCTGCCCAATGTACTCCAGAAATTTCAGAAAACGGTACTCCTGCTCTTTTACCACAACGACTTACCCATTAGGGATTTACTGTTTTAGCTGAAAATGAAGCGAGGAACTGGTCGACATGACAAAGAAATAGCCGGTCATTACAGTTTTTGGTTTGCGGCACACCTTATAAACTGTTTTTGGCCACCTTGAGGCTTCATTCAGAGACTCTGAAGCTTTCCACTAAGGACATAGAGTGCTTATGCACACCTGCGACTAATTACTCTGACCTGCAGCCCCAGCCCTGGTTGCTTGGCAACCTCAAAAGCCTACCTTTGACTAACTGTTGAAGTCTCTGTATGATATCAATGACTATCAAGGCTACATTTCAATGCGGCCATTTTATCCTTCTACTCTCTCTCTCTCTCTCTCTCTCTCTCTCTCTCTAGACAAGGAACTAAGCATACATGCATATATACAACACAGACAGACAAGAGAAAAAAATTTCAAAATAAGTACCTTCAAAATAAAGACTTTTGTAAAACTCTGTTAACAGACACAAGACCACACACATGAGAGCCCATTAAAGGCAATGATGACACAGCTTGTTGTAGTAATTCTGAATTTACTGAGCAGTGTCAATAATAATGCATGGGGCAGCCAGGGCCAGAATCAGAGCACCTCAAAATTTCTTTAGAAATTTTCTAGTTATAAATGACTTTCTTCCATTCATCTTGTTTTTCAGGACCTGAGTGGTGCCTTGGTTTTGGCCTCAGTCCCGCTCAAAAACTGCAGTGTGGCAGCCGAGCATTTTATCATGAGATGGTAGACCAGTTCACCATATCCAGGCAGAAGTCATGCAGTGTGAAGGACCCCGAGAGAGCTGCTGGATTAAGATTTAAAAGCTGGACCAGTTGATTTGGTGAGATAACTACAAGGCTGAAATTCTGAAACAGAGGTAAGCTACTAATGAAACACACACACACGAGCAGATGTAAATTAAAAAAAAAAAAAAACATTGCTTTGTTTTTTGCTGTGTTGTGTGTGTAAAACAACACAAGCCATTTGTCCTCTAGACTGTCCTGAACCACCCAGATGTCACAGCTATCGCCAGGCTCCATTGCTTCTGTGGCTCTCCGCATCGGCATCTGGTGCTGATGCTCGTTAAGTACTCACTCTATGAAGGACCTGAAAAGAGTTTAAGAAATTTGAAAATGAAAAGAAAGAAATGCCAGTGAGCTGATGTAAGATCATTTTAATTTTCCTTTTAACTACTTACAAAAAGTAAAACAATCACTGTCAACATTTTAAAACTAAGAAAGCAGTATAGTGACGCATATGTTGTGTTATGCAGTCAAGCACATCCTTTCAGATTTAAATCAAAATATTTAGATTTGACTGTTCTACAATACAGCAGTGAGTTAGGTGATGTGAGCATGATGACAGATGGATTCTTTAATGTGCGCCTGTTACTGAAACAGACACAAATACTTTATACACCACAACATAACAAAACAGACATCAGATCAGCATCTCAACACACACCATACAACCTATACACAACAGTTACTAGGTGTTTTGTTGGGTGATGCTGTAACTGAAAAGGACTGTTTTCCAGGCCCAGGATCTGTGACAAGACAGGAGGTGTAAGAATGGTTTGAGGGTTGCTTAGGATTCATGTATGCATGTGTGCTCTGCTGAAAACTGAGACTGTGGAAGTTAAGTGTCTGTAGTGTGTGGACTCACAATAACCAGCACAACCATGTAATTTCACACACACTGCTCCTGCATGGTTACACACAGATTGTATAAAACATGTTCCCCTTAACCCTCTGTAACGTCACCCATAGATTTCTGAGGAAACCAGTTCTGAAGCTCAGTGTGGTAGTTCTGTCCGCTGCTATCATAGCAGTCCTGTCTCCACCAACCCCAGTAGTCCAAAAATGGGAAAGGGGTGGATTTCATGGGTGGAGCTGAGCGGGCTGACCCTCAGCAGTACAGAGGATTGTCATAAATGGGGAAATTAGCTAGACACAAAACATTCTGAGGGTAAATGGACTGTACTTATATAGCCCTTCTAGTCTTCCGGCCACTCAATGCTATGGACCTGCTTCGCTCATTGTTTTTTTGTGAGTGTGCACTCAGGTTGGAGTTCATTAGGTTTGTGGTGTCCTTATCTGGTGCCATCACCATAGTTGTGGCAGGAAAAGCCAACAAGAGCCAAAGTGACTTGGTTTTAAAGAGAAAGGAGGACAGACCCAGCAGTTAAAGGTAAGTGATTGTGAGGTAGGATGTAGAGCAGGAGGTGAAGGAATAACCTGGGTTACTCTCTCCGGGAGAGAGGGGTGGAAAGAGCAGTTAAAAGGCATCTATTTGTTTTACTAAATTGTATTTACATTTCAAGATAAGAGTGAGGTAAAAATAGACAAAGCTAGTTGTAGTAAACTCTGGGTTTACTAAACATGATATTGGAATACATGCATGGAAGTTGTCTGTGTAAAGCTGCTCCAATGTTTTGGCAGTTAGATTAGGTTTGAATTCAACAACATGATCAATAATTAGTTAATTAATTAATTAATTAATAATTAATTAAAGAAGATTTGAGACTTTTATTAGAGAGTTTATAGTCCTTCTACTCTGTGAAGATGAACACTTCTTTCTCCTGTTTGCAGGCTGGCCACTGTTCAAAAAATACACCACCACTGTTGCCAACCCAACCTTCACTGGAGAGTAAGGAGGCTCTACTGCACCACAGTGTGTATTCCACGGTTCTGCCTGTAAATTAGGGAGAGAGATCTTTTAGTAATGCTCATCTGTGATTTTACTGTTTACATTCACTATGGCTAATTTTCTTTGCGTCATTCAGTCAGAGTGAAATTCTATTTCTTATTCCTAATCCTTACTTTTCCATCGCTCACATTTAAACAGGACATATATTGTGTGTAAGTGGAGCTTAATTTGTATTCATTAGGGGTTTTAGAATGAATTTGCCTTTATGTAAAGGATGGGCAGATTATAATTATGTAGAACATACATACTGCTATGTATATTATAACTTCCCTATAAAATGTATTCTAACAAGGGATGAGGCCTCCTCATGCCTCTTGTATAAACATATTAAATGAGTTTTTGCTGACATGATGTCCTGGTGTCTTCTTTTAGTGTTAACACTGTGCCAAAGCCTTAGCTAAATTACATCATGTAGTCATTGTGCATTTTTGATAAAATCTTTCATTTAATACAGAGGCAGACACTTTCCCTCCCTCACCTGAACGCACACACACAGCCATTACATGGAACTTATGTTTTAAGATGAACACTGAAAACAAGATGTGTTTGACTGATTTTTCACTTATGCACCTGCCACATATTTCATGTGATTTTCATATTTGTGTCATTTCAACTCAAAAAAACAATATAGGTAAAAATCTAAATAACTCACACTGGATTGGTTAGTTCTTTAAAATGAGCTTCATCTCTGATCTATGTAAAATGAAACTACACAGGTTACATGGAAATGACACCTCCCCTATGAAGCACCTATAAAAAATGATTGGTTACAATTACTTAGTTTGAATGAGAACATACAAATTATTAAAAGATCATTATATCACATTGTCACAATGATCAAGAATCCCTTTACATGACTGCCACACTGTACATTTGACTGTACAAATTTAAAAGCAATCAAATTTAGTTTGAAATATTGTGAACAAAATTTCAAGGGAGAGAAGGTAGTGTAATTTTGGCTTTTTAACTAACTTTTAACCTAAATAGAGATAAATATACTTAACATGCATACATTACATTACATATGCCAAAACGATGTAGGACTCCGTGGTTTCTCCTGGACCCTGCCCAATGTGATTAGTGATGACATGTATGGCATGTCGTCGCTTTGCGCTGGCTGCAATAGGGTGGTGTCCAGCAAGCGATGTGGGCTGCGATGGTGGACACTGGGAAAGCCTGGTCTGATTGGGAGGCGGCATCCATCCACTGGATGGAGCAGCTCATATCTAGAAACATGGCCAAGTTTATTAGTCGGCCAAGGCAAGTGACAACCCAGAGTTGAGACCAGAAGCCAGGCTGCAGTCTTACGCGCTTCTCCTACGCCTCCATTAGAGCAACTGCCCATCAGTCCTTTAGTATCGAGACTGTGTCACGCCCAGTCCACCATTGTTAGATAAAAACCGACAGAAGAGGAGTTCATCATAAAAACGTAAGGAATTAAATGCTTTATCAACAGTCAAAAATAAGAAAATTAAATGTGGACTCTTGAATATCAGGTCATGTCCTCTAAAGCTGTGTTTTGAGTCAATGAATTAATATCTGATTATGATGATTTATTCTGTCTTACTGAGCCTGGCTGCAGGAGGGGATGAATATGTTAACAAATAGATCCACTCCTCCCAGTCATTATAATCTCCTTATTCCTCGTAGTACCAGTGAAATTAATTGGGTTGAATATATTTGACTCAAGTCTTTTAATAAATCTAAACCTAAACTGAAATTATAATTCATTTAGAAAGTCTTGTCCTTGGCCTCCTCATCCAGCAGAAACATTACAGCCAATTCTATTTATTTGCAGTATCTCGGACTCCTGGCCCTTACTCTGAATTTTTATCAGAATTTGCAGAATTTGCATCCAGACTTGATCCTTAAAACAGATAAAGTAGTTATTGTAGGTGATTTAATATTCATGTGGACAACCACAATGATAGTCTTAGTACTACGTTTATCTCTTTATTAGATTCAATTGGCTTCTGTCAGAGTGTAAATAAACCGACTCATTGTCTGAACCCTCTTAGTCTTGTTCTTTCCATATGGCATCAAAGTGATCATCTAATAGTCTTTCCACACAGAATCCTCTTCTATCTGACCATTTTTAATAACCTTCGAGTTCATATTACTGGACTATAAGCCTTTTGCAGAAACTCCTGGCAGATGTTTATCGGCATTTCTTGGCCAAATTTAGGAAGCATTCCTTCAGTATTGTATTCAATGCCATGTCTCAATGTAGCAGAGACTTGTCTGCTTCAGCAGCCCCCTCACAAATAGATCATCTTGTTGACAGTACTACCAGGCTCATTACAGTCAACTCTCAACTCTATTGCACCTCTGAAAAGAAGATAATTAAACAGAGGAGGTTAGGACCCAGCAGGTATGGCCAACAGACGTAATTCTGAACATAAATGGCGTGCCACCAAACTGGAAAGAATCTCGTTTGATCTGTGGGGTGAATCTTAAAACTTACAGGAAGGGGCTCTCCATGAATGCACCAAGGAAAAGCCTATTACTTTTTCACTAATGAGAAAATAAGAACAACCCCAGGTTTCTCTTCCTTTGTAGCCAGGCTAACAGAGAACTGCAGCTCTATTGACCCCACCTATTCCTTTAGAATCCCTAACTAGTAATGACTTTGTGAGCCTTAAATGATAAAATTATAACTGTAGAGACAAATTCTCACCTCTTGCCCTCAACAGGCACTGATCCATTCTGATACCTGCAGCAATCTTAGGAAACAGCTGCAAAACCTGAGTATATATTTAGACGATTTTCTCCCATTGACCTCGATCAAATAACAATAATTTTTTCATCGGCGTCAATCTGTCTCTTAGACCCCATCCCAAACCAGGCTAGTCAAGGACCTCCTACCTCTAGTCAGCCTTCTTTACTGGATATAATTAATCTATCCTTATTATCAGGATATGTACCCACAGTCATCCTTTAAAGTAGCCGTAATTAAACCTCTTCAAAAGCCCACTCTAGTCAGAGGTTTTAGCCAGTACAGACCAATATCAAACCTTCCATTTCTCTAAGATACTTGAGAAAGCTGTGGCCTAATCAGCTGTGTGACTTTCTCCACAAGAACAGTTTATTTGAGGATTTTCAGTCAGGTTAGGGTGCATCATGTACGGAGACCATGCTAGTCAAGAGTCACAAATGACCTCTAATGGCGATCAAACAAATGACTCATCTCTGTGCATAATATATTAGATCTCTTAGTGCATTTGGCACCATTGTATCAGAGTTCTTTTACATATGCTGGAGCATCAAGTTGGTATCAAGACCACCCTAAGCTGGTTTAAGTCATGCCCCTATTAGTGCGATCTCAGTTTGTTCAATCAATGATAAATCCTCCATACATACCGAAGTTTGTCACGGCGTTCCACAAGGTTCTGTACTAGGACCACTTTCACTATTCCGGATTTATATATGCTTCCTCCTAGGGAACATTATTGATCGATCATTCAATTTTCATTGTTATGCTGATGACCGCAGTATATTTTATCGGTAAACCTGATGAAACCAACCCCGTTAACTAAACTTTCAAAGCATGCAAGGATATAAAAAGATTGGATGACCTACAATTTTCTGATGCAGATTCAGACAAAACTGAAGTTCTTGTAATTGGACCTGGCAGCCTCAGAAACTCTCTTCCCGGAGACTTGGTGCAGCAGATGCTAGGATCACTCACAGCTTAGCTCCACAGTAAAGAATCTTGGAGTTGTTTTTGATCAGGATTTGTCCTTTAGTCTACATAAAAAACATTCGGTTCCATTCTTCCACTGCGCAGCATTGCCAAAATCAGGCGCCGATGTATAAGCTGGATCTGAAAAACTAATCCATGCATTTGTTACTTCTAGGCTGGACTGTTGTAACTCTTTGTTATCCAGGCTGCTCCGCTAATTCTCATAGGTCTTTGCAGCTAATTCAGAATGCTGCTGCGTGTTCTGACAGGAACCAAGATCAGAGATCCATCTCTCCCATTTGCTTCTTGCACTGGCTGCCTGATAAATTAGAATAGAATTTAAATTCTTCTCCTTACATACAAGCTCTTCATAGCCAGGTACCATTGTATCTAAAACTCATAGTACCTTACCCCTCTGAATACTGCGCTCTCAGAATGCTGGGTCTCTTGTAGTTCCTATAGTTTCAAAAGTGATTGGGAGCAGAGCTTTCTTCTATCAAGCTCCTCTTCATGGAACAAACTACCATTCTGAGTTAGGAGGCAGACTGATCAACACTTTCAAGAGTAGACTTAAGACTTTCTTTAGGCAGCTTATAGTTAGGGCTGACTCAGGTCATCCCTTAGTTATGCTGCCATAGGACTAGACTGTAGGATCCCCACCCCCAACCTGTCTCTTTCTGGGTTATACCCTAGCCCAGGCATGGTAATAGTTGAAAATGCAGTCACATCTCCTTTACTAGAAAACCTCTCTCTCTCTCTCTCTCTCTCCCCCATCCACCCCATCACCATTTACCGTCCAATGCATGTTACTAATAACTTCTTCCCCAGGTTTCTGGCAGCTGCTGCCAGTGGCAAATTCCTCGTGGATCGTGGCTGCTGCTGTGGTCTGCTGCTGACGTCTACTATATATAACATCACTGTCATTATTGTTACCATATCTCCATTACAGTTTTATAGTCAGTTAATGATTTGCTGCCAGCCCGTCTGTGTCCTCTAACTCTATCACAGGTTCCACTGCTGTAATCATTCTATATCATTCAATATGCATTTATTGTCATTTTATCATTCATTTGTAATTGTACAATATGTTTGTGCTGATTTGTTCTGTACATGTATCCATTGCACGTCTGTCGTCCTGGAAGGATCCCTCCTCTGTGGCTCTTCTGAGGTTTTTCTTCCACCTTTTTTCCCTGTTGGGTTTTTGTGAGCCAGATTTTCCTCCACTGCTTTCAGACCGAGAGTCCTAAGGACAGAGAGTGTCACTCCTGTATACAGATTGTAAAGCCCTCTGAGGCAAACTGTTTTGTGACTTGGCCCTATAAAATAAATTTGATTTGAGTTTGATTACAATTAACCATTCTTGACTATTTATGAAGTTTAACCAATGATGGTTATAATTTGGAAAAATGGATATTCATATGGGTTCTATCAGGTTTGACAATAAGCGTAAATACTATCATTTACTATTGTTTGCTCTCCTTCATTTAAAATACAAAGAAACAATTTAAGCAAATAAATCAAAATTCTGTTCAAACAACAAACCAATCTGGACCATGATGACATCACAGATGAGATTCACATTAACAACAAACCAAGACCACGGTCTTTTTATTGAAAAACAGGCTGTTTTAATTTTCATTGCTGGATGAAAAGCATTACAGTAGTCACCCACTGAACTAGAGCACATACTGTGTGTGTGTGTGTGTGTGTGTGTGTGTGTGTGTGTGTGTGTGTGTGTGTGTGTGTGTGCCACCACCTTGATAAAGTCCAACAGCTACAGATGTAACATTCTCTGGCAGCAGCTGAAAGCTGTTTGATGAAATATTTTATACATCTAAAACAAAACAAATCTTCATTCCACTGTTAGGTAATAATGAGGACGAGTCACTGGCCATCAGCCAATCAGTTTTCAAAGAGCTGTGACTCCACAGCCAATAGTAAACCTAGGCTCAGATTACAACAAATTGAGGCTAGGTTAGCAGTTTACAGTCCATTTGCTCTTTTTAGAGAATTTGGTGCCAGACAACCATCAGAGCCACCCAAGTCATCTAAGAATAATCAACGATGAGGTCTGACAAAAGAGAGGGTGCTGGTGTAGCCTTTCACAGTCCTGCTGTAATCTGAGCCAAGGTTAGGAGACAGAACCATGTCATTATCAACACAAAGACACTCATCTTAAGCCCTCGGAGATTTCTGTTGATTATTATCTACCCATGCAGGCGAGGTGCAGGGGCGTAGGCCTGGAACACAATCAGAAAAAGATAGAACAAAAAGGATCAGCCTTAAGAGTAGCAGAAATCTTGAACTGGTCAGACTGAACTAATCACACCAGGAAAGCAAAAGGAAGGGGAGAGTTGCTGTCACTGTGCTACATCTGCTGGGTGGAGTTCCCGTTCCAGGTGTTGTTGTCGTCCTCACTGTCTTCCTGAGTCCGGAGCCTGCAGATTTTACCATCTTTCTTGAAGTCCTTGGGCTGCTTCTCCAGAGAGTGCTTAGATAGATTTTCTCTGAGTGGACACAGGAGACAACATGAGATATGAGTTAACATACACTGTTTAGAGTTGTTCCGATTCCGATACCAGTATCGGAAATAGCTCCAGTACTGCCAATAATGTATGTAAACTTTTGATCAGGGTTATTTGTGTAGTTTCTGTTGTCACTATGATTTAAAAAGAGTAAACACGGTTGTTGATAATAAATGGCTTCACCCAAGCACTAACCATGAATGAAAGAAAAGTTTTTGTGTTATCATTCATATTCTCTGAAAAATGGCCAAGAAATCATAAATTCTGCCAGGGTATGTAAACTGACAAACACAGCAGAGAAGTTGAGCCAGATCCAACTTTTGGAAAAACGGGGCCTGACGTCACACTCCAGCCACCAATCAAACCGTCCACAGTCAGCCTGAAACGTCTCTGAAACTGAGACTATCCAGGTGGATTCATGGACTAAACTCTGATCTTCTACCTGTGTGTGTTATGACTTTGTTTAGTTCATGTTTTCTATTTTAATCTGTGTCTTACTCACAATTTATGCTGCAAATTGGTGACACAAAGAAGTTTAATTTGGTTTGTGTCCGATGGTTACAGACAGACACAACACCAGCAACCCACCTTAGCTACCCTCCTCCACCACGCAACCCTACAACGTTTCACTGCAGCACCTGATCCTGTCTGAATGTACACTAACAGTAACACAATAATATGAAAACAAAGTGTCACACAACAATATCTATCTTTTGCTGTAGCCACAGAAGATACCAGCCAAACCAGACCAAGTATAAGTATGAATGAACAAGTATGAATGTTAAGTCCTGCTTTGGTTGATCAAGAGAGTGTACACTGCCGTTTAGTATTTCTATCTGAAATGGAGCAGTGATTGAGCTCACCTCTTTGCTTTGTCAGAGCCTGATGTTGAGTTGTTATAAGAGCTGGACTGGTGGGCAGGGCCTCTGGATGCTGCTGCAGGAGGAGGTGGGGTTGCAAAAAGGAAGGAGCTGAGGAATCTCCATACAGCCAGTAGAGGGTAGAGGAGTGTGCCCAGGACTGCCCAAATACCACCTGCAGAGGACTGGACCACAGCATTACCCGGCCTGCCCGACTGCTGAGAGGGAGAACATCCAAATAATGATACAAAAGGCACATTTAAAGGACAGTTCAAAATATGAGGACATGTAGAGACTTGAAGAGCAAGCCTAGTGTGACCAGAAAATGTCACGTGATTTCACGTGAGCTAACACTTAATGAATAACAAATAACAAGCTTACTGATTACTATGTGAAAACCTGATCTGTAAATTATCCACCATTATTCTCCAGTTATACAGTGTATAGTATAGTACTCCACTGTATAGTTATTATTAATTCCTACTATGAATTAATGAGTGTCTGTTCTCATCACCTAGCTGAAGACTCGCTCGCTCGTTCGTTCGTTCGTTCATTCGTTCATTTGTTCATTCGTTCGTAGGTAGACTCACTGGCAGAAGTACGATGGAAGCACTTGGAGCCAGTTCTAGTTCCACCAGAGTCCTGTTCAGGTCTTCATTGGTGTACTCCCGTCGAGGGAACATGGTGGCCAGGGAGAAGTTACCATAGCGGTTTCCCACTTCCTGAGACAGAACAGACATGAAACAGTGATTCTGCATGAAGGGATTTACACTGCTGTGTGGGTGGTACACTATTAGTCTACTCCCACATTATTCAACAATGTGACTTTCAGATGTGGGAAGTATATCATCCCTCCACCTCTAAACTCAACTGCCAGCACATGGCTAACCACTACGAGTGGAGTTACTGTGTTTAAAAGTTTTTCCTTGCCACTGTCACCAAGTGCTTGCTCATGGTGGGAACTCTCACATCTCTGTAAGTGAGTCTAGACCTGGTTTATATGGAAAGTGTCATGAGATCATTTCTGTTATGATTTGGTGCTATATAAATAAAAATGAAATGAAACAGGACTGGAAGCTTATTCATGTTATATTGTGTGTGGTTCTTTTCATGTACCAGGGCTCTCTACAATGGCTAATACATGCACTGTCAAGATTATGCTAAAATAGATTTTCCCCAACTATATTTAAGTTGTTATGGGCCAACCTGAAAATATGGAAATACATTGGTCAGACAGACCTGAACAGCAAAGTTCCGAGCATCCTGCAGTTTGCTCTGCGAGGGGAACTGGTTGGTGAAGGATGAGCCATCTGGGAGGCGGAACTGTATCCTTGCTAAGGTACTGAACACACACAGACACAGACACGCACACGGGTTAATATTCAACACATTTCACAGAAGCAGGTTGAATAGACACTGACATAGACCGTGTAGAGTATATCAACCTTGCTTCTTCTATGCTACACTTGTTAGTTAGATTTTTCTGGAAAGGCTTCTGACCATTTGACCCAAAAACAATAATTTTGTGCAGCAGACATTATTGATTAGATTAATGATGGCTCTGTTCCATTCAAGTGTCTCACTAAGCTAGTCTAGTGAGCCAGCATCCATTATAGCAAAGAATGCAGCCATGATTGATATTAATTAGTGTGCTCCCCTTTAGAGATCTGCACTTGTATTTACAGTATATGTCTTATATTATTTCTGAATGCTTTTTTTTTGTCCTACTACAGATCTCCATACTGCAGCCTTTGCCATGAGCGTGTGTGTACAAATTTTACATGGTCGCATTTGTGCAGGTGTACCAATCTGGGAGAAACATTATTGAGTGTGCCTGAAAGAGCACACTCTATAATATTCCTCGGGCTTATTATTAGAGCCCGAGTGCCGAACAACATTCAGGCAGCGAAAGCCCTATTGTATCCTTAGGATT